>JASANE010027545.1:0-23771 GCA_030248225.1 Trileptium ribeirensis
AGATCAGAAGACTCATAAAAATACTGCAGGCGGTTCTTTGCCAATAAAAGCTTAGGAAAAGCGATTTATAGAGGATTAATACGAACAAGTCGTAGGGGAAGTATTTATCATATTCACAGTGTACACGACTTTGCTGAGTTTAAATTTTTTCCTTGTTTTGAAATGGAAATGATCACTTCACACAATATGTGGTCATGACCACGGCTGAAACAAAAAGTGGAAAATTCAAACAAATCTTTTAGAGGAATTCAGGTAAGAATACTTTTGTTTAGCCGGACTGCAACACGATTTTCGCCTGCAATGAAATTGTGATTACTCCTGTCCTAATCTATAGGTATAAAACATTATTTTAAGAAAATAAGTACTCGTAACATTAAGCATGTAAAAAATTCACGTAAGTGTATAATACAGACTTACCCAAAAATCAAGCACAGTACACAAATTAGCCAAGCCAGCGTTCCAGCAGTAGCCGTATGTTCAGTAACAATTTGTGCTTGACATTTTGGGCATGTCATATGTACAGGATTCGGACCAAGCATTGGCTGAGTAACTATGATTGTAGTTGCCCCCGGCTGTCCACCTGGAATAACAACAGCTGGTTGTTGTCCCATACCTGAAGTATAACCGCCATGTCCTAAAATAATGCATGTAGATACGACTTGGTTTAGTCTATATATTGGTCGCACTAAGGTACCGCATGCAAATTAAGGTACGCTCTAAAATTCATGGAGATATGTTACTAGCTCGCACAAATACAACTTCAGCTCAATACATTGAGGCTAACACCGTTTTAAGAATGCGTCAATAAGGAACGACGTTTGATATAGTTTGGTTACTTTGAAGATGTGACAATCGCTTACCTAAGCAAGCGCTACTTCCCCCTGTTCCTGCAACTTTCAAACGACCATTTCGCGTAGTATAGCGTACATAGTTCCTGAAAATGGTGAAGGAAGTGGACATTATCGAAATACTAAGCGATTTTCCAACTCTGATCCTTCTACAAGGTTCTAAGCAATTTTGATGTAGAGGATGGTAGAAAGACTCAACAGATCATATTACCGTAGCTTAATTTTTCTGGTGGCCGGACCCTAAAGACAAGTTAGAGTTCTCCCCTCGAGGTGTGATCACCACCATAACTGTCTAACGCAACCGTGGAGAGAAAAACTAACCACACTGATTGGGACGAATCACCTTACGTAGGACAAACCAAATTTTTTCTATTTCTGTCTGTCAATCTTAAAAACATAACCATAATTTCTTTTACTACCGCTTCTACGAAACATTGCGCATGATGTGTCGGATGGGGTTTTGAATTTCATGCTGCACGAAAAAAATGCATGATCACAAATCTAAATGAAAAAAGCCCGAATTTGGTCGAGAAAAGATGATAAGCAAACTTTAACGAGAGAACACGGCCACAGTTTTATCAACACTGCAATAACTTTTTAATTTAATCCATAAAATTCATATTAATAATAAACTCAAGGTAGCGCTGTCAAACACTGCGTGTCCTATATCTACTTGGAAGTCAAGTTGTAGTCATATATAATTTTATGAAACATACCATAAGACTGCGGTGGCGGCGGCTGTGGGTAACCACCTTGCGTCATCTGAGGTTTATTATACGCTGTGCCGGTTCCTGGTGTATTTGTCCCGGGATAAGGAGGTGGTGGTTCAGCAGTGTAGTCACCTGGCGGTGCCGACGCTTTACCGGTTGCCATAATTTCGAGTTAACAGATGTAACAAATAATAGAACAACCTAAATCCATAAACATACTATATATATATTATTTTATTATATTACTGCAATGCCACTGTTTCGTTAGTTGGGTACAGAAAAGGCGACGCAGAATTAGGTATGACAACATTAATGAAATTTCGCTTTTGTGAAATTTAATTATGCATATATCTTTATGTTTGCGCTACTCCAATCATTCTCTAATATATAATTTTTTGGCAAAACTGCATTCCGACCTACACTCTAAAATTAAAAAAATACGCATCTAAAATCAAAGATTACAAAACTCACTGAAAGTATCTTGCTTGGCTGCGGTAAACAATAAGCTATTGCGATATTTGACATTATGTCGATACATACCCCTGCGTGACCCTACAGAAGGCCAAAAGGGGATTTGGTTCGGCCCCGTGCCCAAAAATTAGACAACTTCAGCAACTGATCTCTGATCACGAGATGTTTCGGATGATAGCGAAAATTATAGCTTTGGTACTGAAAATTCGATAATAATAGTGAATTTTAACGCAAAAAATTAAGAAATATACAGTCCTTGTGACAATGCAACTCTTTAGACTTTGATTTTAAGCTGCTGTCGCCGATGTAGGACCGTATTTCAATGAACCAAAAATTTATTCAAGTGCGCTCCTGTTTTGGTCTTCTTCTGTTAACTAACGATCGCGACTGACCTAGAAATAGCAACGCATATTGGTCTCGCCGAAACAAAGATCATGGCATCGTGAAAACACTTTCTGATAACGAACACCCATGAGCTGAAATATGTCGTACTTACACAACCTGCATCTATAGCTACATAAAGTTTCTTGATGGTCTTGATGCCCCTGTTCTTTTAATTGGGTTAACTGACATGACAATGAGTACATTGTAATTGTATAGCCATTTAATTATTTGCTTCAGTCCTGTATTGTTATAAAGCGATGCCGAGAGCCACGGTCCCATAAACTGGTAACTCTATCGAGATTGCAGAGCGTGGTGAATCATCGTTACACATACGCCTTTTGCGTGCGCAGCCAATGAGTTCTCAATAGCACATGGCGATATGCTAAATGTGGATATCACACAATACCGCACAAGTTTGAACAAAACTAAAAACCGAATTTTCGGTCCAGAAACCATATGGGCACCATGCCCCCCCATCCATAAAACTATGAGTCGCAGATTTTCGAATTTTGGGTCGAGGAACTGCTAGGGTGCCATACCTCAAATTCCATAACTCCAGAACCGGAGCCTTAACCCTTTCATGCCCGAATTAATTTGAGTATCGTGCAATGTTTGACAAACTCAAGCCTGCGCCAGGGATCGAACCCGAAACGTACGGTTGAAACTTGTGTACACAAACCACTGAGCTATCTGAGAGCTGTTGTTCGGTTCATAAAGGAACCTCACAATGCGAGCGAATAACAACGCACGTTCAAACGTACGATATACGACAAACTTAGTAAACACAACGAGTCGCAATGTGCGTTGGGTCCATTTGGACCTTACGGGCATAAGAGGGTTAGTTATGCGATTGGTTAATTTTTAATTAACCCTTTCATGCCCGAATTAATTTGAGTATCGTGCAATGTTTGACAAACTCAAGCCTGCGCCAGGGATCGAACCCGAAACGTACGGTTGAAACTTGTGTACACAAACCACTGAGCTATCTGAGAGCTGTTGTTCGGTTCATAGAGGAACCTCACAATGCGAGCGAATAACAACGCACGTTCAAACGTACGATATACGACAAACTTAGTAAACACAACAAGTCGCAATGTGCGTTGGGTCCATTTGGACCTTACGGGCATAAGAGGGTTAGTTATGCGATTGGTTAATTTTTAATTAACCCTTTCATGCCCGAATTAATTTGAGTATCGTGCAATGTTTGACAAACTCAAGCCTGCGCCAGGGATCGAACCCGAAACGTACGGTTGAAACTTGTGTACACAAACCACTGAGCTATCTGAGAGCTGTTGCTCGGTTCATAAAGGAACCTCACAATGCGAGCGAATAACAACGCACGTTCAAACGTACGATATACGACAAACTTAGTAAACACAACGAGTCGCAATGTGCGTTGGGTCCATTTGGACCTTACGGGCATGAGAGGGTTAAGAGAAAAACAAAAGGCATGGGCATTTATCATTTTGCTATGAAATAAAACCAAAAAGAGAAAACAATCGAAAGTTAAGATAAAAATAACATTGCTTCCGTGAAGGGTACTAAAATTGGGTAAAAACCCTCAACTTGACCTCTGAGCTGGAACCATAGGAGCGCCACAGGGAATAACCGGAACCGGAACCAGCAACCGGAACCATCCATTTAAACCGGATCCGGAACCTGGTCTTCGAAATTTATATATAGTAAAACAGATGAAAAAAGAAATTAAGGTATAGTGGATTTAAAATGCATTAAAAATAAGTTTTAAATTAAACTTAATCTACTGCGATGGCATTATTGGCTTTCTGAAACTTTAAAGAGACTGAGGAAGCTAATAATGTTTATTTATTGATCAATATGTCGGTTTTTGCATGCTCAGAATAAAAATGCCTTCCAATATACACCTTGCGTATACTGCGTCATATTGAATGTGCTTATAACGCATAGAGCGTAGAATAATCACTTTCGCTCTGTCCCCTGTCGCCCCCCTTTACTACAACTACGTTTGTTAATGTTATTCTGTAGGAAACCTGAAATTATTCGTTTGTACGATAAATTAATAGATAGAAAGTAATTTTCTGATCAGTGGTAAGACATAGTGTTTAGGCTACCGTTGGACAAACATTTCTCGTCAGTTAGATGATAATGATGATAACTTTCTAAACAGAATGCTATAAATGAGACAAACTGTGATGCTGCTCGCACAGTTTCAATAAATACAGTTCATGGCCAAGAAAGCAGTTTCTGGCTGCGTTCCAGATAACGTTACTTTACTTTTATTTAGCCTGATTTACAAAGTTTACAAGCGCACTGGCTGGTGCTTGACGCAATCTGTTAGTCAAGCATGCGCTAAGTACTTCTACGTAAGTCATACTCTGTTACCCAGTTGGTAAGGTTTAATTCGAACGTAACCCGGAAACTTCTGAATGTGTAAAAAAGCTGCTACAACCATCGACCTGGTTTTGATTTGTAAACAACGTCGTGTAGGTTATATGAAAAATTCCTACTGAAATTATGGGCCTGCTTACGTTTCACACGGCAAACTGCTTAGTTAATCTTTTCTTTTGCTTGGTTGTTTTGGAGCTTGATCATGGCATAATATACATTACATATGTTTGGATCAGAGGTGACGCAATAGTGTGGAAAATTTCATATAAAAATTTTCAACGGGAATTTCGGTTCCGGTATGGTTCTTGCCCTTTGCCGGAACCGCAACCGGAACACGATTTTCGCCGGAACCGGAATTACGGTTACTCCCTGGAGCGCCATACTGTCGCATACATGAAACCATATGTCACACAACAAAACCAACATCAGCAATATGTTTCCTACGCCGGAAAACCTCAAGTGAAACTTTTCAGCGGTCCAGAACGTCAGAAAAAATTTTCGAATTTTGGGTCGAGGAACCATGGGACGCCATACCTCAAACCCTATAACTCCAGCACCGAAGCATTAATCGAAAAACAAAATAAAAATATGCATCATCATTTTACTATGAAATAAAACCAACCAGAGAAAAAAATTCGAAACTTAAGATAAAAATATCATTGCTTCCGTGAAGGGTACTAAAATTATGCAAAACTCGGATTTTGACCCGACGCCGGAACCAGATGCCCAGTCAAAAAACGCTCGGGATGTACACGGTATATAAATCGAATATACCGGCTAGAATGAGCACAAGATCATGAAAATCGGTTAAGTCGTTCCCGAGTTAGGGTTGATCACACACACGCGCACACAGACGGAATTTAAAAGCTTTCACCCTTGCAACACATAATTTCCACTACGTTCTGATAAATGCATTATTGTGTCAACCAGTGATGACCAAAAATATGCATTACCATACTCGGATATCCCAGTAGAATTGTGGTATGTGGGATATCAGAGTATGCACAACAGTATACAAAAATTCGAGATTTTGTTTAAACGTTGGACTTTTCCATTCGCTATTGCAGCTCAATTTTACGATTTGTACGTATTAAGCAAATAAGATATATATATACAAATGTGTTTCTTCTGCCTATATAGTTGTACGTACCAATTTTTACGATGTAACTGGCAATTAATTATACGAATAAGCCTATTTCACTAAACAATACTTAATTGAAACGGAACAGGCCAAGCGAGCAGAATTTCCACACAGCACTGTAGCGGGAAGTTGTGAAAAGTTCGTTTTGCATGTCAGTGTAGCTAAGAAGTAATCTCCCAGTGGATCAACATTTTGTTAAATTTTTAGTTCGATAGCAAAAGTGATTACCATGATGATGTGCCATTTCGTTGAACGCCAAGAATTCCGGCCCCAAAATAACAAAACCCGGTTTTAATGGTTATTTGCCAAATCTGGCCTACCGGTAATATTGATTCACTGCTCTTGTCTCACGAAAGGAGCTTCGTATCAAAATATGGCCCGAAACCAGCACGTCGATATCGACAAGTCTGCGCAACATTTCTTTTTCTGGGACCACTCACTGGACGCAAGCTCGTTTCAATATGGTCGTCAGCTATTTGCCAGAAATATTGATATTTCCAGTTTTGGCATGTTACCACATATTTCACATTACAGCGAGCGTCTCCTAGGATATCAAGCAAGCTAAATACGATTGTTTTGTTCAGTAAAGTCCGGGGACCGGAGCGACTTTAAAATTTATCGGTCCGACCCGCTGGACCAGCCCACACGGTAGAAAGTTTTCTGCATAGATCAGTAATTTCCCAAAAGTTGTTTTCCCAAATTAAATTTCGGACTCAAAGTTGTGTACTTTCTTAACATGTGTCACGTATAACATTTCTTTCAACACGATGTAAGTCAAAATTGGCTCCAAAAATAAGCATCAGTGTCAAATGTTACACTATTGGACAAAAAATGTATGTTTGTTAGCTGAAAATAGATTTTTCACTTAATTGATCCGGATCGTGGACCAACCCAAACTAAACTGTTTGTTCATGTTGCCCCCACGAGTTTTTTTATAAAAGGTAAGCTTGACACCTTTTCAAAGGTTTTGGGAGTTTTACGGTTATATAATCGATTTCGAAAAGGTCATTTTTCAATTGTTTGGGTAAACGTGCGGTGAATTAAAATTGTTTATAATATATATTATATAGGTTTTCCATATGCTGCATACGAATCTTAGCTATCTAGAACCTAGCATGAATATTCCATGTCTTTCCACAGGCTTTCAATGAGTTTAGGATCGATGCATCCGATTTCGAGAATAAAGCCCGTCATCAACTGTTTGGCTAAGTGATCGTGTGAGCATCAAGAGTTGTATATATCTGGTTTCGTCATATAGTGTCTGGTGTTTAGTAGTCTCCAGGAGTTCACGGGGCTTAAAATCCAAATTTTCACTTTTATCTCTATAATATGGGTCCCTCAATTTTGTTCAATTTTAAAATTTAAAATTTTATAAAATTTATTTAAGTCCTAGTCCTAAATTGCATAATATCAACTTGCTTTTTATTAGCTATATCTAAGTTTAGTGTAATTTTGTTTTACTTTCAGTTGGTTCCGGAATGTGATCGAGTTAGCGGCGCAAGGGATCAGTTAAAGCAGAGCTTGTTGTTTTATTTTAACTCCGGGGTTACGACTGCCTAGCTAGTCGTTGTTTTTATATACGTGTTGTATAGGGCATATTGTGTTGGAGTTATCAGTTCTTGTAGGATATTATGGAAGTAGCGTATAGGCACTGTTGTTTTTGAATTTCGGCCCTATCTATAGACCAGCACGCAAACAATTTGCAGACTTTATTGAGCGGAGCTCGGCGGAGTGTTTTTATTTTCTGTCTGGGAGTAAGAAGGTCGATGTCCGTCCGTTCGTTCGGTCCGACGGGTCTCAAGAACCACTGAACAGATTTTAAAAAACTTTTTTTGTTTAAAAGCCTATCATGTCAGAGTGGGCATCTGATATTTGGGATTAAAAAATTTTGAGTGCTTAATTAGTAATTAGCTAATTAGTCAATTTTATGCAGCTAAAATAGAGAATTTTGCAATCACTGTGTTATTTATTGAAATAGAATCGTTTCGATCAAATCATTATAGGGTTTTTGGGTCTAAGAATTCAAATATAATATTTTTACCAATGATAAAGCCCTATGCAATGTAGTTACAAGAACATAAAATTGAGTACATTCGTAATGCCACAGCCAGGCTCCGCTCACAAATGTAGTTCCACTACAGACTAGTTGATATTAGTGGCTATCATCCGGACAATTACTTGAGGAGAAGGCGCTTACACTCGGCCGTTCTGTACGTGCTTATATTTTAAGGCGCCTATACTCGGGCCTTATATCTTCTACTGCTTGACAACGAAACGCCTAGACTCGGGTTTCCTTTAGGTAAAATCGACGCAACCGTATTGATTTTGTGTCGCTAAAGTATGCGCAGATTTGTTGGTTGACTGTTCCGGATCAGAGTCAAAATCGGTTGGCAGCCCAATTAAGTAACTTTAAGCCATATTAATTTAATTAGTAATATTACTTCTCATTATAAAAATCGAGAACAGAGGCAATAAGGCTTATTAGGGGCGAGAGGTAGTAGTAAAGTACTAGGCTTAATAATATTCTAAAAACTTCGGCCCTTCGAGTCCAGTGAGTGGTAACTAGGGTGAGAGTGTATGTGGGTCTCGAATAAAATTAGTAGCGCTAACACATCAGTGGCTACCATCCGGCGTTATTGTGTGGGGCGCACTATTCTTCAGTAGACCGGTGAGTAGGGGGTGAGGATTCGAACAACCACCTTGAGAAATCTCTACCCTCAAACCATCCTGAGAACAGGCCAGTCAAGGCCAGAGTGAGCAAACTTCAATTGCATAGTAGTCGACCTCTACTATACAGTTTTAATAACGTGGTTGGCTAGCGTCCGACGTCGGCCTGTGTAACATAACTGGTACTACTAGTGTAATTCTAAGGATTAGGTTGAGGTACTTAGATAATTGCACCGTGGCTACCGTCCGGCGTCATTGTGTCAATCCACAAGGGCTTTAATAAAGTAACAAATCATATAAACCCTAAACACTATCGCTTAACACTTAAACATTAGCTGTGATAACTTAAAGTTAAGGACTAGGTCAATACTTCTTAGCTTTAAATAAACTTAAAAGGATCAATGTACTAGATAGGGATCGTCAAGATTAGCGAAACCAGTGGCCAAAGTGTGTGAAGGATGAGTCAGACTGTGCTTTAGAGAAAGTCAGACTGTGCAATAAAGTCCGGTGAAGCACTAACGTGAGCTGAAAATAATCGGGTAATAAAGAAAAGTACTGACGTTTGGTTACGTGAGCTCATTCAGTCGTTATTGGAAAACTAGTCTGAAGTTGTGTGAGGTAAAATATGGTACTCTAGAATAGTACCGATGCTTTTCGAATCTAGCACCGAGAAAATTACATAGGCATTCACTATTCAGAGACGGTTATCAAAAATAGTGCCAAAAACAATCAGCGGTGTTATTATTATCTAACGCTTTATCGCTCGTTATAAACATTTTATATCCGTGTCTATTGACTTGACCGATTATCTGGAACTCGAGCACGTAGAGCCGAGCAAGATCACGCTGCAACGTAAAATATAAGGCACTGGATTCTGTCACGAAAGGAAAGACACGCGCCATATTAACCGTCCCACCGCCATTCTACTGGCCACACCTCGAACCGCACAATCCTTCGGGGACGAATCCCGCCCCCTTTTTAATTCCGATAGCAGACAAGGAAAAATTTCATACCAACCCCTACCCCTTTGGATACTTAAGAATATAACATGCTGACCACGATGCTGTGTCAAGGTGGGACAGTTTAAAAATAAAATTTAATTGGTCAGTATTTTTCGAAAATCCAAAAGCAACCCCCATTGACCCCAAATAAGGCAGATGCCAAAATAAGGATTACTTATATTGTATTAGGAACTAGTAGTCCACATAACCAGGACGCTTTAGATAAGCTTGTGTAGATTCTAAACTATTAAATGCCACTTCAGAGGACACCACCTAGTGTAGCAGCTCCGAAAGAATCGATGATGGAAGAAAAGCACGTCGAAAACGGAAAACCGACGGCGAAAAACCAGAATAAAATGCAAGAACCATAAGAAGTAACTCGAAAACCAGAACCGAGTACAACTGAACAACAGCATGAAGAACTATAGCAAAACCAAAGAAACTTACAAGAAACGTACATAGAGACGTTTCAAGAAGAGCCGAGCATCGATCAACTATTCGCAACAACACAAAACCGCGAAAAAATAATGCGAGAAGCGACACAAAAAATGCAACAACAAAAAAAAGCAGTTGCAATTCATAAAGAAGCATGCAACTTTAACCAAGGAGTTGCAACAACTATGCCAAAGTTACGATCAAGACGAACACGAAATTCTACCAGCTCAACCAAGAAAAGAATCGCAAAGCACTGACTTGCAAGATGAAGGAATTGCAATACGAAGATTTTTTGATCAAAACCAAGTAAAAATGGCGCCGTACAACGAGAAAGAATCGTACCGCATTGTACCGTATCGTAAAACAACGACCAAGAAACAATCAGCGCAATAAGAAGCACAGTCGAGCTCTACGAGCAACAACCGAACAAAAACGATAAGAATAAACCAACAATCGATGAATATCGAATACAACTCGGTGCAAGTCAATAACAACCCAACATAAACCGAGACAAACGCAACACAAACGACGACTATTTCGGTGCAATCATGGAACGAAACGGTGCAAAACCAATGCGAAATAACGCAAACCAAGATCAATTCGACGTTAATTACGACTCATTCGGTGCAATCAATGACCAACTTTTAGCAACTCGAACACAGTATGGAAGATACGGTTCATCGTAATCAAGAACTTTCCTAAAGTCGTGATATATGGACACGATTTCTTGGCAGCGTTCGAATTGGTAATCGATTATCAAGAACTACGAATCAAGACGAACGGTCAAACGATATCATATTGGTGCAGAAGCGACGAAATGGGGTCAATCAGCCAAGAAGATGACCATCACATCGAAATCTGCAAGTGTACGTATAGACAGGTGATCCCACCATGGTCAGCGAAATTCATTGAAGTGAAGAGCCCGGAAGGAACAAAAGATAGATAGATAACAATACTTGGGCATAACACATAGACAGTGTGCGCGCACACTCATAATACTTGGCCCATTGCGCCGCCCAAGCCCATAGATGATCAAATGTCACATCCAACCCTCAGAATGAACCTGGCCAGTTTGATTATATCCAATCTTGGGGCAAAGTTAATCTCTATAACATTTTTTTCCAAATACCTTCTTGCGTAGTTCGTAGAACTTCCTACATTCCAAAATAATATGGGATGCAGTACCATCTGCTACATGACACCACTCACAGGCAGGGAGTAACCGGAATTCCGGTTCCGGCGAAAATAGTGTTCCGGTTGCGGTTCCGGCAAAGGGCAAAAACCATACCGGAACCGGAATTCCGGTTTAAAAATTTTGTTTGAAATTTTTCAAGTTTTTTGCTTCATCCAGTAGTCCAAACATGTAATATATATTATACAATGATCAAGCTCCAATAATGCCAAGCAAAAGAAAAGATTAACTAAGCAATTTTCCGTGTGAAACGTAAGTAGGGCACATAATTTTAGCTTTTCATAATAACCTGCAGGAGTTTGTTAAATCAAAGCCAGATTGATGCTTGTAGCAGCTATTTTACGCATCCAGAAGTCTGTGGGATACGTTTGAATTAAACCGGTCCAACTCGGTAACAGAGTATGGCTTACGCAGAAATACTTAGGGTATGCTTGGCTAACATAAATTGCGTCAAGCACCCGCCAGTGCGCTTGTAAACTTGGTAAATCAGTCTAAATTGAAGTAAACTATCGTTATCTGCAACGCTGCTTTCTTGGCAATGAACTGTATTTATTGAAACTGTGCCAGCAGCATCACAGTATGTCTCATTTATAGCAGTCTGATTAGAAAGTTATCATCATTATGATCTAACTGACGGGCACTGTTTGTCCAACACTAGCCTAAACAGTGTCTGTGACCACTGATCAGAAAATTACCTTCTATCTATTATTTCGTCTTAGAATCATATAAACCAATAATTTTAAGTTTCCTGCAGAAGAACATGCAACAAATGCATGTGTATTAAATGGAGGCGACCGGAAACAGAGCGAAAGTGTGTATTCTGCGCTCCAAGCTTTGTAAGCCCATTCGATTTGACGCAGTATACGCAATGGTGAATAGTGGAAGATATTTTTTGCTCTGAATGTCCAAAAACCGACATATTTGATCGATAAATAAACATTATTAGCTTCCTCAGTCTCTTTAACGTTTCAGAAAGGCAATAATACCATCGCAATACATTAAGTTTAATGTGTAAAAGTTATTTTTAATGCATTTTAAATCCACTATACCTTCATTTCTTCCATCATCTGTTTTACTATATATAAATTTCGAAGACCAGGTTCCGGTTCTGGTTCCGGATCCGGTTTAAACGGGCGGTTCCGGTCCGGTAAATGTCGGTTCCGGTTATTCCCTGCTGACAGGATCTATCCCCAATAATTCCCATAATACATTATGTTTATTCAGGAGACAATGCCCCGTGAGTAACCTACAGGCTGTGCCAATCCTCTTTTTGTCCAGCATCCGTATCCGTTTAATCATTGCCCAATTGTATACAGGTAAAAATGTCCTTAGTTGCCTGTAGGACTGACTACGCTTCCATCTTTGCTCCACATTTTCCCAAATGCAATCCTTAACCCGAGTGGACAATGTCTCGAACGCCAAGCCTACAGCCGGTTCCGGACCTATGTAGGCCATGGAAGTTGCTTTTGGGCTAGATCGTTCGCAATTTCGTTCCCCATATACCCATTATGTCCTGGTATCCAGAGAAGGGTAACAAAATTTGATTTTCTAAGTTGCTGCAACTCCTTTTTACAACACTTTATAGATATCATTCGATTCAACTTGTTATCTAGGGCTTTGATAGCCGCTTGGCTATTACTGTAGATATTAATAGTTTTCTTCTTTACCCCCTACCTCTTAAATAAGAGACGCAATTTTCAATCGCTAATATTTCTGCTTGAAAAACCGTCCGAATTCAAAGAGACAATGTTGCGTGCCTCAATTCTATTCGGCGATTATACTGTCCCAGTTCTTATCCTCAGAAAAAGTTTTGCAACAGTGATCAAGAGGCATGTTTGCCTCTGTTACAAGCTCTGAGGTTACTTTTTCAATTACTGTATGCCCTTTTACATTTAAGTACTGCCAAAATTCAATACTTTTTAGTCTACAGTAATCCAATATTGCTGCCTGCGGGCATCTTTTCTCTATCGGCAATAGTCCCAGGATAGTTTCCATACCCTCCGTTGGAGTGCTTCTCAAGCATCCCGCGATGATCGGGAGAGCTAGTCTCTGAACCCGCATTAGTTTTTTCCGAACAGCCTCTATGGTGGTTCTATGCAAGAAGATAAATGCATGGAAGGAACAAAAAAGACGACACGGTAGTGGTAGAACCTCTGATGAAGACCAACAACGGATTGGCAATACCGAACAGTATCGCCAAAGTGGAAGAAGGAAACACCATGGTACCGGTGTGCCACTTAAACAGTTGAGATGGAGATAATTGAAGACCAACCAATGGTACGGAAGGTCGAAGAAAAGATCGTGAAAACAGTGGTTGATGAAGAGAAAGCACAAAGAGCGATCGATCGGTTCAAGAAAAAGAAGCAAGGAACCAAACAAGAAAGAAAGAAAAAGGTTCGGAATGGATCGTAGTCGAAAAAAGAGGAAAACCGATAATCAAATCGCGGACCAGTGAAATCCAGATAAAGAATCTACAAACGATATCATTTATGGATACGGAAGTCCAAGAAAGAACAATGACGGTTTAATATCGAGCAATTTCAAGACCAAGTGATACGTCGAACGGAGCACATGAACAGTATCGAACTTCCTGCCGAAATCGATTTGGAGAAATCGGTTATCGATGAAGAAGCAAAAGTGTACTTAGCAACCATACGTACTCTACAACTACCAAGACGTCTTCTCGAAATCAGATTTTAACATCGAGATCAACACGCAAGTGGAACACTACATCCAAGCCACGGTCGAGGGACCAGTACAACAACCAACGCGACGCTCACCGTACGTGGACCGAAACCAAGCAAGCAAACAAGTCCAATAAATTCTGGACCAAGGAGTGATCAGAATATCCTACAGTCCATGGGCATCACCGATCGTACTGACCAACAAGAAGGATGGATCACAAAGATTCTGTGTCCACTATAGAATGCTGAATTCGATCACAAAACTGGATAGTTTTCCACTACCACGAATTGATGAAATGCTGGACGCGTTACGCGGAGCGAAACATTTCTCAACCTTGGACCTCAACTCGCGATACTGGCAAGTCCCGATGAACGAATAAGATAAAGAAATGACCGCGTTCATCTGCCACGACGGTCTATTCGAATTCAATGCCATGCCGTTTGGATTAACGAATGCTCCTGCAATATTCCAAAAAATGATGCAGCTGATTTTGGCGGGCGTCCTAATGGAATCGTGCTTATACTACCTTGACGACATCATATATAAGTCATACTGGGATCATTTGTACGTGTTTACGTTGGGTTGCATTAGGATTGCACCGAATTGATTATAATCTATGTCGGTTTGATCACCGTTTGCGTTAAATCGATCGGTTTTGACTTGCACCGGTTTGTTCTTTATTCGTACCGGTTTGATCGTAATTTGTCTCGGGTTGATCTTGGTTCACGTTAAGTTGCGTTTGGGTTGCATCGAATTGGCCTTTCTTTGCACCGAAGTGATCGTTATTCCCACCGAATTGAACGTGGTTCGTGTCGCTTTCATCTCGGTTTACACTGAGTCGTGTTTGAGTTGCTCTAGGTTGGTCATCGATTGCACCGAACGAATCGTAATTTGTGTCAGGTTAATCTCAATTTGTGTAGAATTGAGTTCCACTTGCATCGATTTGGTTGTGATTTGCTTCGAATTGTTCACTGTTTATTTCGAATCGAACTCGGCTTGCATTTGTATCCGGTTGTTATTGCTCGTAAATCTCGACTGTGCTTCTTTTTGCACCAATTTCTTGGTCGTTGAACGTGGGTATTGTCGGTTGTATTTGCTCCGAATCTTTCTCGTTGTTCGGCGCCGTTTTCGTTTGATCTCGTTCGAAAAATCTTCGTATTTCGATTCCTTCGTCTTCATCGGTGCTTTGCGATTCTTTCCTTGGTTGCGCTAGTGGAAATTCTGGTTCTTCTTGATCGTAACTTTGGCATAGTTGTTGCAATTCTTTGGTTAAAGTTGCATGGTTCTTTATGAGCTGAAATTGTTTTCTTTTTGTTGTTGGAGTACTTGCATCATTTTCGGGTTTCTTTTTCACGTCCTTCCATTGTTGTGAATAGTTCGTCGATGCTCGTTTCTTCTTGAAACGTTTCGGTGTACATTTCTTGTAAGTTTCTTTCGTTTTGTTGTTGCTTTTGGTTTCTGATTCGATTGTGCTCGGATCTGGTTCTTGGGTTGTTTCTTGCATTGTGCTGTAACTTGTCCTCGTCGGTTTTCCCTTTTTGACGTCGATTCTTTCGGGATTGCTACGCTAGGTAGTGTTCTTTGAAGTGGCATTTAATAATTTAAGATTTGAACAGGCTTGCGTAAAAACGTCCTGGTTATGTGGATTACTAAATCCTAATACGATATTCGAATTCTTATTATGGCTTCTGCCTTACTTAGGGCTGAATGGGGTTGATTTTTGGATTTTCGAAAAATACTAACCATTTATATTTCATTTTTAAACTGTCCCACTTTTACATAACATCGTGGTCAGCATGTTATATTGTTTTGTTTTGTTGAGGGTAGGGGTTGGATGGGGACTTTTCTTTATGTCGGCTATCGGAATTAAAAAGTAGACGGGATTCGTCACCGAAAGATTCTGTGGTTCGAGGTGTGGCCAGTAGAATGCCCGTGGGACGCTTGATATGGCACGCGTCTTCCTTTCGTAAGCGATACTAGTGCCCTATATTTTGCGATGCGGCGTGAGCCTTGCTCGGCTCTATTGTTCGAATTCCAGATAATTGGGCAACAGACACGGATATATAAGGTTTATTGCAACTCACGATAAAATGTTAGATTAATGTTATCACGCCCTCAGATCACTTGCGGCACTAATTTGCTCGTCGTATTAGACTCTCGTACTATCCCCGACGCTCGTTTTGAAACCCTTCTGTACCGTTCTCTCGTACCATATCTTAGCTCACGCGGACTTCGACCTAGTTCTCCAGTAACGACTGAGTGAGCTCTCGGAACCAAAATGGTCGTACTATTCTTTAGTACGAGATTGTTTTAGCTCACACTTTTACTATACCAGACTCTATTGTACAGTCTAATGTTTCACTTTCCCTCTGCACTTCGGAAACTAAATTCAATACTCTCGACAATCCCTTTTTAGCACTTTAGATCTTAGGTTAAGTTAAAGTTACCTACGGCTTGACATAATCCTTATCCTGAAGTTATCAAAGCTATTGTTTAAGGGTTATACTTGAGCGATAGCGATTGGGGTTTAACTATTTGTTACGTTACTGACGTTATGGTTTTAACACAACACATTCACGGAAGGCGAGTGCACCATGCGATTATGTAATTGCCTCAGCCGAAGCCTTAGATTTACAATATTACTAAATAAGATAATAAACAGATTAAAATACTTATTTGTACAGCTGCTCCGAGTACCAGACACTATAAGCTAGGTTAGAATCTTTTGGTAACTCTACTAATTCCTACGGCTTTCGTTCGTAACTCGCCTCACCACGCTTTCTCAGGTTCCGCGCCTTCTTTGCGCTCCAGGTAAAACTAAGCAATAAGTCACGTGTAGTACCACTGGAACCCCGAGTACAGGCGTTTCCAAACAGATAAATTGCTCATCCACTGGGCTATGAGGCGAGTATAAGCACCTTTCCAGTAGGATACATGTACCATATACCGACCCGCAATTCTTTCTGCGTTCTTCAGATTAAGCCGTAAAACCATTGAGAGTTTCCTTAAACTATAAATCAAAATCCATAATGAAACTCTCTTTTCTTAACTAGGAACCCGGAACAAATATAACACAACGGTATAGATAACGCAATACTACTAGCTAGGTAACCTTAAGCAAAAACAAAACAATGGTTTCGAAGCGCGATAATTATTATTTTTTGCTTCTGTTTCTCGCTCGAGCCTTCAACAACTTTCGCCTCTGATCTTAAGCTTGAACCGTTACGACTGAACTACAATAACAAAAACTAGGTAGTAAAACAACTATATAATAGCAATTATGCAAATTAAGCTAGGTTTTAATTCAAAATTTTAAGAAATAAAATTTCACAGTAAGTTTTAGGGACCGGTAAATAAAGGAAAATGTGAAAAATCCCAAATTTTGAAATTTTTGGACTCCCCTAGCCTACACGAACCCGACAATTGGACAATTTCGTAATGCTGCGTTAGTCATAATTAAAAATGTCGCACTACCTATGGCGCTACGTTGATATTATAAGTAATTCTGGCAACTTTCTTGTCGCAGCCAAGAACGTAAATTATTAATGTGTTCGCTACTTCGACTAAATCCGGCCAGATATCAAATTCTATTCTAAACTAGGTCTACCACAGTATTCAGTAAAACTAAAGCAATGCCTTAACTCGGGTTGTTATAGATGGTCTAACACCTCAAATATGAAACAGCGGGACCAAAGCTGACTTTTATTTTACATAAAAGATCCATCCGTTTTAGTTTGAGTATTCTATACTGGGTCTACCGTAGCCCTAAGTAAAACTAAGGCAATGCCTTAACTCAGGTTGTTATAGATAGGCTAAGATGTGAAACAGTGGGAGCAAAGCTCACTTTTACTTTACATATAGGATTCATCCTTTATCTATGATACTAGGCTGGCACATTGGTACCATTGTCATAAAAATATATAAATATCCTAATATAGATACAACATGGGCTGGTAGTGTGTTACCACTAAGGTCGAACTCCACTAAATCATGTTACCCCCTGAAGGCCCGCACAGCCACCACCTGCCCAACCGAAAGAACAGCAAGCAGTTATAAACAAATTTACAGAATATAATGACAAAAATTGAGAAAAATGTAAAAAAATTATGAGGTAATATGGAGGAAAATTGGTAATTTTTTATTCCCTTGCCCTGCAACAGGCCACACATCTTTCTTCCATATCGGAATCACCTTTCATTTAAGCCGACGGACTTTGAGCTCCTATGGCTAAAACATGATAAATATATCACATGATAATAATAAAACAGACCACAAACTAGATAGTCTACACTCAACTATGGGTAGCTGTATTTACTTGTGAATAGTCTTTGCTCACAGCCCGACATAGTAAAAGCCAGTTTTAGCATACCATCTTTCACAGGACACATGTATAACATTCATTAAAGCTTTTTAGAATGTCTCCTAATCAACGAACTTATAAAAGACATAAAATTGTAGTCCAATTTGATATTCAGTGTCTTGCTTTCAATGAATGCAGTTCGATCTGGCCAGAGGCGCTCACAGTGGTACGAGGTTATGCAACCCTGTTGGCGCGTAACCCCAGCCGTCTCCCATTGGCAGGGCGACAAATTGACACCATGTTGCAGTAAACTGGAAAATTGAGTTTTTAGTTCTTTGTTTAGCGCGGTCTCGGTATGTCTGGCCAAAATTTTGATATACTAAGCATCTGTACGTTTTTAAACACTAAGGTAAAAAATATACCATCCGGTAGCGAAACTTATTACGTCCAGAAAAAGAAATTAGGATGTTAGTGGAACGACCAACGCTGGTTGTATTTCTAATTATTTCGTTTTAATTCAATAACATCGCAAAAACGTTGCGTAGCTTGTAGCTATTCATTGTCCCCGCTGTAGTTTAATAGACAACAGAGTGTCAGGAAGAACCACACGCGCAAACCTCGGCAGACAGAAGGTGGACATGCCCCTATATAGATATGTGTGAAGCGTACGACCACGTAGGTGACGCCTATGGCAACTTGGTCAATTATGTATGTATATTTGGAAACATGTCTGACGTCCACCCAAAATTTGTCTAATGTATGTAATGCTAAAATGTATATATGCATGTGTACACGTACCTGCTGGACGAATGCGTTGGTCAACCCTTTAGACATATAGTACGTTGGCCATTTTATCATTGGTGTTGGCATGAGGGTTAAAGGAGTTATCTCTTCTAGGTAGAGGCGTAGATTTAGTTTAAAATCTAGGGCGTTGATAAGTTTTCGGAAAAAAATCAGAATGCTATTGGTCTTCAGCTTATCGGAGCTTTTACACTTGCAATAAGCCTTAAGGGGATGGTGATGCAGGGGTGAGAGATGCCCCCGCGTATGACTCTGCGTGTCCCACTGTGAGGGATGGCAGAGAATGAAGAGAATCGGTTATCGAGATATGGACCTTAGAAACCTAGATCAAATCTTCTAACATATATATTGGTATATATGTCGATATACATACATGTTTATATTAGGTGGGTTTATTAAGCTAGTTTGTTTCTAGGAAAAAGTGCGTGCGCTTTGTCACATTCCGCATTTCGTTAAATACCAAGCAGTTTATACGTCCCTGATCGAACCTAAAGCTTTTTAAAAGTCGGGGGTTGCCATAACGGGCCAACCCTGTTGTCAAAATTGTGGGGGCGTTAAAACACCCACCCCCCCTAAATCTACGCGCATGCCTCTATTTGTAGAACCGCCCCTCCCCAAGCCATATTTACTCCCTGAAGCCTCCAAAAAGTGCGCGGTTAAAATTTTAGCAAAAATTAGCAAAAATTGGGGCAAACTCGGCAAAGATAAAAAAATTGGGTTAAACTAGCGGGGATGACGGCAGAAGCTTATTTGCCTGTCCTGTGATGGCTTACACTATCAAGCTCCCACCGACCACGTCCCCACTGAGAACAGTCAACTCTTCTAAACCAATGGACCTTCTACACATATCATGTATATATAAAAACCCATATAAACTAGCATGAATGTAAATGTAGAACGGTTGCATCACTTATTATGTTCCATCCCCCAGATTTTTTCAATCGCACTGCGCCCGGCCATCCTCCACTGGTTTTTTAGCGTTTGTGCTCTGCGGACGGACAATGCGATTTAAAGGTTTAACGCCCATGCCCATGTAACACGCTGTGAATTAAGGTTTGTAGGATACACGACATTTTTCATACAGGATTCCTTATGCGTGAATAAATCACGATTCTGCCATATTTAGTATATGGCTATATGATCAACTTTAGCTTTGGCCCACACATGCGGAAGCAGTGGCTGAGCAAGGTTGGTCCCTAAGGGCTTCCGAGGCTACCCCTCTGAGTGTACCACTCCACAGCCCTGAGTTTCCGCACCGCCTCCACCCCCCGCTCCTGATTTGATTCGTTTAGAAATTTTAGCAATTTTAGAGATTTTATGAATTAGCAAAAATAGATTGAAAACTGGTACACATTTTGGTAAATTTGTGTCTTGGGAGGGGGGTGGGGAAAGGGGAGGTCGTTAATGTTTTTCAGCACCTTCCTCCGCCTTCGTGGACTTCCCCACCTAGGGCCTTTACCACTCCTGAGATGACCCCCGCCGGTTCCCGCTGTCGCCTATGAGATCTAGGACAGTCTAGCATGGGTAGTTTAAGATAAGTTGTGTGCACCGTGACGTAGCTATGTCCTAACAGTATTTTCTGACTGCATGGGACATTTGTAATAGTCAGCTCTGACTATTCGTCTTGTCCGTATTTACTTAGCTAGGTATGGCGGACACACCAAGAGTAACGGCCGACTCCGTAGGACAATGAGAAGTGTTTCCATTTTCCTTTTTTTCTAATTAAATTTCTAAATTCGTTTTAAGCAATGCGTATTTGACATAGACATCATATACTCACCACAGGATAATCACTGTATTTTATTTATGACAGCTTTCAAGGGCCACTTCACTTTTGTGCCACATTGTGTTCTAAATCAACGAAAGCAGACACCGCAGGGCTTTGTAATCACGATGCTATTTCAAAAAATCTCTGCACGATGTATTTTCATTCATTTACAGTGTTTTGTAGAAAAGCAGAACACGGCAGATGTGATCTAAAGCTCAATACGTTTTAGATTCATAAACACATAAAACACCAGTTTATAAATCATGCTGTTAGGCTTGCACATGTGCAGTAAGAGGCGTCGGTATGTTTTGGGATAAACAAGGCGGGAGTAGAATCTGATCTTTCTGTATGACCCCCAAGTTATTTTGCTAATGTTTAGTGTCTGAGCTACTGATTGACCACTATCAAATCTGAAAATAAAACAGCTGAATAATTGAGCCGGAGTGATGTTCCAACACAGACTCGATATCCCAACATTGTATTCGCAGTGCAGCGCTCTAAAGACTGGACTAAACCGGCTTGGCCTCGCAGCTGTTAAAAATTTCCTTCGGCGCCCGAATTGATTAGCTAGCGAGTCATGCCAAGCTAGTAGCAGGAATTGAACCCTAATTTTTGTCTGTTTTTACTATTTCTATGTTGGACAATTCGCTACATGAAAATATTTTATTTTTGATAATCTAGCGGTGTTCACTGATTTGTTTAAATAGCACAATGACTACCTATCCCATATGGTGTATAATGATATCGGCGGAATTTGCGACATTCGTGGCTTATTGTTCTGAGTTAACACGTGTCCTTCATTTCAGTATATTGTTTCAGTGACAACATCTAAGAAAAGAATAATACACATTTAGTCATAGCGATAAGATTACTTGAAAATTAAGACACCTTAAAAATGTTAGGAAAGCAATGTTTCATCTGGGCCTGGCGACAGTAGCTTGAAGACGAGAGATGTGAAAAACAGCCATTAAAAGTTTGGACTTAGGTGGGATTTAAATCCAGGACCTCCCATCTTCAGATCCGCAAGCAGATGCTGTACGAACTAAGCTATCTTAGCCCGCTTTCACAGCAGATATTTTTAGATACTATATATTTCTTGTATAATGCTATATTATATTAAATTTCATTAACAATCCACATAAGCAGCAGACACACAATTAGGCATGGATCTAGTGCCTGGCGCAGATGTTTGATTCGGGGTTATGTAATTCGGCTGTAGTATACGGCCTTCCTCGTACAACCTTTGTTTTAGTTAGGCATGTGATTTTTATTTTGATGCAGAGTGTTGAAAACGAAAGATGTGTTAAGAAGCAGAACTTCTGAAAGCATAACTTGTGATTCCGAAAATATACTGCACCGAATGAGCTATTCCTCTTCGACTTCATAACAAATACAATACGGTTCTATTCGATACTGAAAATACTATTCCAAGTATACTATCCGATAGCGAATAGAACGTGCCTTATTTTTCGGCTAAGCTCGTTTTCATCAAAAAATCTCGGTTCGGCTCGGCTCGTTTGCCAAATGTCGGTGGGAGGCTGGGGTCGTGTGCCGAAAAAGTAGGCTCGGCTCGGTTCGAAAAAGCTCGTCAACAGATTAAGAAACCCTTAGGATTCAAACCTATTTTAGGCTAGGTATATATTTTAGGCATTTCGCCGAGTTAAGGATGCAAATCGTTGTCCTGCTAAAGTTACAGTTTATACAACCGTTACCCCTCATCACGTCTCACTAAAGCATCTAACCCGTGAAGCGAAGTGAAGATCATGCCCTCTTCGATGTACTTGGCCTTCGCATTAACCTGAGCTTAAGTGTTTATATGATCGTTGGATTATGCTCAGATCTAGGTTGGGAGACTGCCGACTGTTCTAAACAGCCACTGTGTTTCTCCTATTTGTAATGCTATAACCAAGGTTTTCAGGGTCCACAGGTGGGTCAGGACCAAAATACGTTTACGTGAACCCAAAAAATATTTGCTGGACCCACGCTGGACCCATGGTAGTTTCGGCTTCGGAGACACAGGGTTTGCTAATAAATTTTATTACAAAGAGCAGGCTTCAGCCGTTCGTGCTTATATGTGTGTATAGTTGCTTGCTGTTGGCTTCATGGATGGCCCTCATCCTTTAACGTGGCTTGGGATACGCAAAGAATCCTAGTTATGTAATTACATTTCTTTATTGTGTAAAAATTCGTGAAATTCTTGAGCCAAAAATTGGATGTCCGAGAGTCCGTTTTGAAAAAACCTTGGTTATAACCTAAACTAGAAGGACTGCAAAAAGGAGGAAAACATAACGAGTCTTTTCTTTTAGCCCTCGCGTCTTACCGTGGACGAAAATAACGAAAAGGTGAAGAGTGTCATACTCTTCAGCAGAGCCGACCATCATTGACTCTTTATCATATGCATTGCAAGCGGTAAGATTTAGAGCACGAGTGGCACACCCCTGAAATTTCAAGACAACTGTCTCGGCGCCTCGATATGTTTGTTAGGTAGTGTTAAGTGAAGATATTAATCATATCATAGTATAAACTTATTGCGGGTGAAAATATAATGTGTACTATGTTTAAATCGACCACCAGTAACCAACCTATATTTTAATACCTGATGTATAGTCCATGTTACGGAGCAAATGGCAAATTCAATTCAACTGTTGCTGCCCCGAAAGTACCAATTTCAACCTGCGAATGATAGTTCAAGAGCATTAATTGAATTAGGTTTCTTGTTAGCGAGCAGATCTAATGTAACTGTAATTTCACAAACAAAGTGGTGCTTTGAAAACTTGTTCCCGAAAATATTTCGTTTTGTTCAAATCAAACAAAACCTATTTCGCAAAAATTGATGTTCGCCAGCATATAATATTGAATTTCTAAACTAACCGCATTTTTTACAAAGTAACATAATAGTTTGATTAGTTGGGTCATTTTGAATTTAGTCGTTCATAAATGCTCATGTATTATTTGGCATATTGATAGTGCATTGCCATCAGCTTACTCTAAGTAGCACTAC
>JASANE010027546.1:0-66575 GCA_030248225.1 Trileptium ribeirensis
AAACATTCCCATCACACTTGGTCCCCGACACGCAAATAAGTACAGTACCCCCTGCAACGCTAACTCAACAGGCAGCCACGCTAAGCGCAATTCCAATCCGCATGGATCCAGGGGAAACACCAGTAATGTCAGTACGTACCGCAACTATCTCGGGTTCTGGAGTCGGACCTCAGGCTCGGGGATCTAAAAGGCCACACCGGCCTGAATCAGAAACCGCAGGACTAAGAGCTACCACACTACCAACTGAGCAAGAATTCGATAGGCTCATGAAATTAATGATGCATTATGAAACAGAAATACTACCAACCGTTAGAATCGAGGACGCACAGGATACTTAGGAAAACATATACTTGCCGTATATCTTTTCGGACCTCCCAGACTTTAATTTAGTACGGCTCTTACCATACATACAACGAAATGACCCAGAATTGGGTCCAATTTGGTGGTATTTATATAACCAAACACGGCCCAGGGCCGAGCTAGGTGCACTAAGGATCGAGATGCGAGCTCATTACTTTGAATTAGCTCAGGATACTAAGATACTATATATGCATCCATTACAACCAGGTGACATAAATTATAAATTGTGCGTCCCAATTACATTGGTACAGCAAATACTCAAACATGAACACAACACTTTGTATGGAGGACATCCTGGCCGTGATCGGCTATTAGCAAAATTGAAACAATTTTATTACTGGAAAGGTATGTCAAAACACGCACAACAATGGATCAGGCGATGCACTCTGTGCCAATCCGCGAAGGACCCAATTTCTCGGATAACCACCGGATTGGGCAGGGTTCCGTTGGCAAATCAACCAATGTATCGTGTATTCGTAGACATACTTGATATTCAGGTCAGATCACAAGCAGGTAATCGCTACGTTATTGCATTTATAGATCAATTCACGAAGTTCGCAATAGCAGTAGCAATAAGGCACCAGGATGCACACACTGCAGCTCACATATTTTTACACGAGGTAGTTAATAAGTACGGAGCTCCCAGGGAGCTATATTCTGATAGAGGAGGTGCTTTCACCGCACACATGTTTGAAAGCCTGTGTCAAGAAATGCAGATATTTCGACACATGAGTCTAGCATATCACCCTCAAGCGAACGGTGAGATTGAAAGATTTAATAGGACATTATTATATTTACTACGAGTAAGCGTACCGCAGGATGATCACCACTCATGGGATATATCATTACCATTTTGTATAATGGCCTACAATTCATCAGTACATACAGCAACAAAATATCCACCGTTTTTACTAATGCATGGATTTTACCCTAGGTTACCCGGAGAATACGACACGCATAGTGCAGCCACAGGCTACACTGGAGCTCACTCATATAGAGCCAACGCGCAGCGCTGGATGGCTTCTATTAGGGAACGCGCATATCAATCAATGAGAGCCGCCCAGGAAGTAAATCGGCTAAGGTATAACCGGCTAGCTCGCGAACCACGCTATCAAACGGGCGAATTAGTCTGGGTCTATAGACATGACACGACCCCAGGAACATCTAGGAAACTTACACCTCGTTGGTGCGGACCATACGAAATACTAGGGATCACCCCGCCATGCATGCGTGTAAGAATGCATTCAAATCCGGAATGTATGGCGCATGTAGTACATCTCAATAGGACTAAGCCGTGCTTTAGAGCCTTGGACCCAGTACCCAACGTAGGAGATTGGTTAGGCCAAGTGCACGCTTCTGTCCTAGAAAGGGGCTTAAACGAACCGACCCAACGAATCATCGCTGATAGGGATTTTGTAACAGAAATCGAACCCGTAGATGAGGTAGCAGTACGCACAGTACGAGCAGCAGTCAGTGATAGTTCAGACACTGAGAGTATAGAAATGGGTGACCCCAATGATCCTAACTTTTACCGCCGGACATACGCAGAAATCGAGGCCGAGCAGGCAGCAGTGGAGCACATTGAGTATCAGACGGACGACTACGAGCCGCAAAATCCACGGACGGTCAGGAATCGGATTCCTCTGACTGATCCAGATAGAGAAATAGAACCAACTTGGCCACCAATATCGCGGGAACAGGTTACCAGCCAGGAGGCCTTCTCATACATACCAGAACCGGGTAGTCGAGATACGCAAGTGGAATACGGACAACATACTGTGCCGGTAACCACGATGGAAACAATAGTAGCTACCAGCGAGGAGGTTCCATTCGGTGTACCGACTGTAGGTGTTGGAATACTTGAAGGACAGCATTTCTACCCAGCGGACATTACGCTGTCTACAACACCACGAGGGGCTTCAGGTGCAATCGTTGTACTCGGACCATACACCTCAGGGGACTTACGCTACGCAATCATGCTCGCTGCTCAGGATCACCCATTATTCCAATCGCGACCGGCTGAACACATTATGGCATCACGATTACGAGTACCAATGGAGATGGCAACTCAAACTGTAGGGGACTATACAACAATTCGTCCCTATAGCGCTCCACCCGCAGGTGCCAACGCACCTATGGCTCCTCACCAATATGTTTTTCGCGAGGCGCCCATGACTCAGCCGCCTTTGGGATCGCCAGTGTCCAGCTATTTGTCGGAAACTTCTGGAGAAGGTACCACAGTGGACGTGAGAGCAGCCGAAGCGGACGACGAACTAACTAGCCAAACATCGCAGGAACCATCTTCCACCGAGCGGCTCGGTCGGGCAGGACAAGAAACATCAAGTAGCGACTCCAGGACACAACCGGGAACCTCAGACTCATTAAGCGAATTCACACTTGCCGGATCAAGTAGTGAAGCACCAGCACCCCAGCAAGAAACCAGTCACCCAGTGACCTTGAGTACCCCTCCTCGCACACGAGCCCCGCCGCAAGAGCGAGGAAAGGGCCTTGTTGGACGAACCACACAACGGAAACAGGTTACATCGACTCGCGGAAGCTCAACTATCCGGTTTACTAGTACTGAACAACCAGGGCCGTCTACAGTAACCATCACTGAACTAGTACATCCCACAACCGCTACCACTGCTTCCTCTAGCATAACACGCCTTAGCTCCACTCATGCTACAGCACCAACCAGACATCTCCTTCATCGCCAGGCTAGGGACCGGGTCTTTAGACCATATGGCGCAGCATCGGACGAGGAAGTAGGAGACGCCCTACGTAGGCCTAGACGAGTGACTTTCCAGGAACCAGCAGCGACTACTAGCGAAACGGCTGGAACATCTACCAGACTGGCATCTACTACTCGCACGCAGTCCACCAGTGTCACCACCTCAATGACCAGTGCACCAATCCCGGCACCCCAACAATTTCGTAGGGGCGCACGCTCCCTAGGTGAAAGTCAACCATCAACCTCACTCCCACGCTATCCTTCTAGCCAGGAGCTACACCCTGCAGCTTGGCGACAACGGACACCTCGACCACCACCGTACGAAGAATCGGACTCAGACGATCCAGACGTACGAGTAGACTAATTTATCCCATGCTAGCACGTACCTCTGACCATGCGCACAAACGACCATAAGAAGGGGGATTAGAAGAGAGGCCCAGGCAAATATACACCCTTAATTTTAT
This sequence comes from Trileptium ribeirensis, assembly GCA_030248225.1. Lineage (NCBI taxonomy): Eukaryota > Metazoa > Nematoda > Enoplea > Enoplida > Thoracostomopsidae > Trileptium > Trileptium ribeirensis. The sequence goes on from JASANE010027546.1 coordinate 3,556, forward strand.
TAAAAGACAAGACCATCCTTACATTTAGACTTATTCCCAATTATACATTCTAGATGCATCGAGCCCGCAGCACGAACGACATCAATGCCCGTTTGATCCCAAAGGGCGTGCGGCACGTACCAGCGGCGATCGATGGGCATAAATTTCCTCAGGTGCCACAATACCATCTGGACCGGGAGGGACGATGGGAATTCATCTCGCTTCACAGCAAACGATGGAGCCATCTATCCAATGAATACCGCATGGAAGATCGCTTCGAGCACGATGGACGGCGCCTCTCCAGCGTCGCCGAGCACTACCATCTTGGCGTCCTGGAGCTATTGCGGTACGAGGACGAGGCCAAGGAATTGGGCGAGGTCGACTGCACGCCAACCGAGTTGCAGCTTCGCAGTATCGCCCTGCAGCGACAACTCCCGCACAGTGCTCGACGTTGGCACATGTCGTATAGAGCACACCTGCTACGACCAATCCTGCTGGTAAAGTTCAGCATCGACGAATATGCTGAGGACCTGGAGAAAACCGGCAGCCGGCAGCTCCTCGTCGACTCGTGGGATAATTTCTGGGGCACGGGAATGCCCCCAGCCCAATGCGGCCCTCATCGGACGGTGTGCCACAACGTCACTGGCCGATTGCTCGAAGAGATCCGGGCCTTTAACCGTGACGGCTTTGTTCGATGGCCCCGAGTCATTATAGTTGGCGACGAACTGGCCCTGCCACTCGTTGAGGTGGCAGATGAACGCAATTGGCTCGTCATGGCCTACCCGACAATGACAATGGTTGAGCTACTAAAATGGGCCAACGCATTATTAACACCGCAGACGGACTGCGTCTTCGTTTTGGGCGGCTATGACGACGTCTGGTTAGAACCCAGGAAGGCTTTCTCGCCCGCTGCATATTTCAAACGCGTTAAGCGGCACCTGGGGGTACTGGATCGGCGCGCCCGGGAAGACGCCGCTATCTACGTTGCGTCGCCTCCCCCACACTGGGACGCCAACAACTACACTGGCGACAATTGGGGACGGCAATTCCGCACGCGCAAGGCGGAACTCACCCTCAACCACCAATCGCTTCGCAGCGTGATCATGCCACGATGGCCGGCGTCACTCCTGGAACCCGAAGCCTGGGACGCGGTCGGACCGTTCGACCAGGGTGAGGACCGGCGGCGTTGGAACAAGCCTGTCGTGGCCCCGGCGTTTCATCACGAATTGGTCGCCTGGGTAGAACAGAATCTGCAAAGCGCAGACACCATCCGGCGACTTATGGAGCGACCATTGCCAAGAGAAGAGTACTGCAAATACCCAGATAGTGAATTGTAAAGTATGTATATAGGAGGGGTACTATCAGCAATTCGTTAAGGGGGGTCTTAGAAAAAGGGGTGAACAAAAGGAAAGACGCCAAAATTTCAAATCATCCAGAGATGATAGAAACACAAATCGCTACATAGGTTAAATTTATTCGAGATAGGCACCTTAAACAAATGACGCATGCTTTTGGAAGATACAGGTAGACAAGGCAAGCGATGTGTTAAGCAGATGATCGTACCCTATGTATATTTAAGTTCCCTTTATAGATGAGCACCAGCACCATCGATGTGACACCGAACCGAAAATCCGGTGGACGATTACCAGCGGTCGGACCGTACGCTCCGCCGGAAACTGCCTTATTCCAACAATCCCAGTCTGCCGAGTGGACCTGAACAAGCCATATGCCGCATTCCTCTCGCATGGCACGGATTGGCCCGAACTGTCAAGCATGCACGAAACGCCAGTGCCGTTCAGCAACGACGGCGTCCTGGCCAACTCCGTAGAGCGGCATTACCACGTCCAGGTGCTAGCGCTCCTTGAGCACCATGATGCCGCGCGTGAACTGAGGGACACGACCGACTCCCCTCTACAGATCAAATCACCAGCACGGGTGCTCAAAGATGAATTAATTGATTACGTCACCAGTGCTCGTCTTAAGCCGCTGCTGGAACACATTATGCGGCCAATATTGCTCGCCAAATTTGCCATCCCGGAGTATGCGCATGTGCTCCAACTTACCGAAAATCGACAACTACTCGAAGCCTCAACGGACTCTTTCTGGGGTGTCGGACGCTCCAGTCAGCAATTGCAAAACAATGAGGCACCCGGACGCTGCCATAACGTCATGGGACGCTTACTAGAGGAGGTGCGTGAATTCCACGCCACCGGAAACGTACGGTGGCCCCGAACAGCCATCCTAGGGGACGCATTGACACTACCGCTGCTAGAAATGGCCGATGACAACAAGTGGCTGGTCAACGGATGGCCGGACACTAGCCTGGGGCGACTAGTCCAAGCCGCAAATGCCATTGTCACGCCGCAGCTTAACTGCATCATCCTGCTAGGTGGCTATAACTACATCTACAGAAAAGCGCCTCTGGAGCAGCTCCATGCGACACACCCGAACGCAGCATTCAAAAAGGTAAAGCGTCATCTCGGGGTCTTATCCAAGCGAGTAGCGCCAACAACGACCATCATTATGACGCCACCTATACCGCGTTGGGTCGCCACCAACCAGGACGCAGCGTCCTGGACGGCCGAGCTAAAGAAAATCTTAGTCAACCATCGCCAGCGCCACAACACACTCCATAATGTGTACATTCCGACCTGGCCTGTTGCGTTCAATACACCTGACGCGTGGGAACGGGACGAGCCACACATGGAGTGGGGCGAGCGACCACAGTTCCGCGAGCCGATGGTATCCAACTACTGCCGTCGCAACCTACGCGAGTGGGTAAGCCATCTGGTTCGCGACGCTGAGTTAAAACGCTTGACACCCTGAGCGATTGCGAGCGTGCAAGCGTAACGTTAGCAGCTAATGCGAGCGAGGACGAAATAAGAACATGAAAGGAAATAAAATCAATCAATACGAAGTAGTAGGCAGCGTATCGGAAAGGGCAATCGTGAGTAAGGGGCGAGAGTACGGAGCTGAGTAACGACACCGAAATACAACTAGGAAAATAACTTAAGGTACTAGTCACGAGAAATGCATGTAACTGAACCAGATAGGCGTAATCCGTACAACCTGGTGGGTTAGGAAACCTACCAAACGGAAATACAATCTTTCAATAGAATACTCAACATAGCGACCACCAAGAACCAACTTTTGACGAGATTAAAATAAATAACACGGGCAGACCAATCCTCAGCTCTTAATTGGAAATCACTTAAAATAACCCCTGGGTTAGGGCATAACCGGCAGCCGGGTCCTTTTCCGGGGCGTACCAGGTAATTGATGGAGGTACGTGCTAACAGGGAGATATGATGTAAATACGTTATTACAATAATGTATGCATAACATTTAGAACTATGTATATATATGTAGACTTACCAAAACAGTGGGTATACAACGTTTAGAACGTTGGGTAAGTAGTAAATGGAGAAACAAGGATACATTCTCGAAACATTAAGATATCAAAGGCTCGAAATATTATAAACCATAAGGGAAAACTTCCAAAAATACCGAAAATAAAGGGAGAGAAGGGACGCGTTTTTGGTGATAACCAAACAAATTGATCGTCCTTCTACCCCCTTTTAACAAATTTTTACAAATTTTAACAAATTTTTGGGAAATTCTTGGAAAATTTTCGAAACTTATTGTAATTTTACCCCCAAACGGGCTAAATTTCAGGAAAATTCTCGAAATTTAAGGTAAATTTGAGCTCAAACGGGCTAAATTTCCAAACTTCACACAAATTTTACCTAATTGAAATCAAGGGCTGTACATCACATGAGATTAATCATACAAAATTTTCACTTTCTTCCTCATGCATTAACAAATCAAACTTTCTACCATAAGTAAGGAGTCTATAAAATCCAAAAAATTTTAAGAGATGTAACAGCCCGAGATTTTTAGGACCCCAACAAGATATACAAAAGGAGGGAATATCCAATTGTAGGTCAAAGCAAGGGGCAAAATGTTGTGGGACGGGCGATCGGATACCGGTGGAGCGTGACTCGGGTACTATATTGTGTACTATTCATTGCTGTTGTTATAAAAATAAAAATGTACTGTTCTTGTAACCTGCTGTATCGTCACGCTCCACCCGCCCGAGGTGCACGGGGTGATCTTGGCACCACAATGGAATAATTGGACTCTCGATGTGCGGTATCCGGTCGACCCTAAGTAAATTCGATGGTAACATGTGCATTTATAAAATTTGCATGTGTGCATAAAGAAATGTTTTAATTCATGTTTTGTTTTATGTGTGTGAAAGAGTGTAGTACCGCGTGCCCAGATGGGTCGGGGCAGCATACGGAATTTTCAAGTGAAAATCTAGGGGGAGAATTTTTGTAACATTTTAACCTCGAGGACCCATCTTGGCATGCGGTTGCGGAATAACTGAACTAAGGAATAAGGTGAGGCACCCAATTTTCAGGAAAGAAAGGCGACAGAACCTGCCTAAAACGTCATTTTATAAGGGTCTACTTTAAAGAAAAATTCTACTAAATTTTGCCATCTAAGGCCAGGCGGGCTTGTCAATTTGTCATAAAGGATTCACTAGGCTTGTAAATTGTGGGTCCGGGTCCATTTATCTCTTACTCATAAATACTTAGGGACCCCTAACCAAGCGTTTAAACACCCAATTTTCAAAGTCCCCGATCTCGATCAAAATAACCAAAACTCCCCAATTTTTCGGTCCCCGCACTTCCAGAGGGTCACACCCTAACTATCTAACCGAAAACCGGGGCCACTTAACTTAACCGGCCCGAGCAGGACCCTGATAACCCTATCGGGACACCAAAATTTTATGTTGTTATCTTACAAAACGGCCTCTAACAGGCCACCTATGAGAGACACGTTAAATTTAATATTTCTATCAGTAGGCGACCCGCCAGGGCTTGAACCTGGTCCCGCCCCCGGCTGCCTACTGTTCTCCGTTGCCTCGCAATCACACAAAAGGCGTTCAAATCTTAATGCGTCGCTGGCGCTCTGAGCGCTCGTACATTTTTCGTTTTAAAATTGGTCGCGCCGACCAGCGCGAGGTTTAGAGCTATTGGCACTCTTCGGCCACTGTCCGCTGCTACAAATTGTTTAGCTGTGCAACAGCCGCCCACCAGCGACGATCATTAGCCCTGTAGACCAGAGTTGTTGTCTTCGTCTCTATTTAATACAAACCACACAAGCGCCGTATGTATATACACTTATATTTGTCTCACGATAGTTTAAAATTTTGAAATGTTTGCTTCGTATGCTTTTGTAGTTTTGCTTTGTACGTAGGGCACGGGCTTATTGGAAGTTGCCGACGATTTTGGAAGCTATGAGGGCCCAGACGCTTCAGCAGGGAGAAATCGTAGTATAAAAGGAAATGGCTCGGCGCAGCGTCGGGACCAGTCGAGAGAGGCCGCTTAGAAGCGGCGGTTTTCTTTTGTACAGGCGGTTGTCGCCTTTGTTTGGTTTTTCAAATTTTGAATTTTCGCTTTTGGTTTTGTCGATTAACCAGGGGTGGCTCCTACCGTGTAGAAACGGGACGGAGTTGCCCCTGGGGAGTTTCCTAGCGCTCAAAAATGTGATTAGTAGGGGTCGCCCTTGCGGGTGCTGGTGCGTCCGACGGATGCCCCGCGCACCCGTAAGTGCGGGTCCGACGCCGGTGAGTAGCGTGCAGGCCAAAACTGTTGAAAATTTCTGCAATCTCGGCTGGTTCCCCGCTCGCCGGGTCGCCATTTTTAGACCCGGGGGCGAAATTTTTATTAGTGATGTGAAAGGGGAATGAGGAATACACATGGGGAAGGGGGAAGGACATCGGGACACGGGAGGGGTAAGGCGTTGAAGCAAAGTGTTCTTAGGAATAAAAATTTTTAGTAGCGTGTTGACCTGGAGGCAGCCGCTCAGGCAGGAGTGAGTTGAACATTAATAAGGATCCGCGCTAGGCTTCTCATCAAAATTTCGAGCCTTGATCCCTGAGCGTTTCAGCAATTCGTTCTCCGTAAGGTCGTTTTAGAAAACCCAGTCTTCCAGGCCGTTTTAGACACGGTAGAAGACTGTAATGATTTTCATCAAATAGTTTCAGAACCCGCCACAAATCGGCACTATAAAACAATTCTAACTTTTCAAAGGACCTTCAAGAAACGATGGAGCTTCTTTCGATCGGTGCTCCATCCGTGCTCGCGTTCGAAGTCGTAGCTTGAGTCGAGTCTAAGCTATAGAAAATCTGCAGGAACAACTCCAGGTCACACGACTTAAAGACCCAGTATCGGGGAAGAAGAGAGAGGTCCGCTCGGAACGGACGCAGTCATGTGCACGCGTGGAGCCTTCAAGAGAAATTAAGAACGGAACCCCTGACGCTAGCCCCCGAAATTCGAGCTTCTACTCTGAGATTCGTTCCGCTCCGAACAAAAATTTCAGTCAATTAACCCCAAAAATCCAGACGGGTCTCAGGCCGTTTTAGACACGGTAGAGCACCCCGTCACTCATTTTACAATAGAACAATCATCGATGGGTCGATGCGGCCGCTCCATAGGGAGTGACGTATCAAGACCTTTCGTGCGTTGTTGTCCCCATTTCTCACGGTTTTGCAAATCTGATAGTCTAACCATGCAGGGGTATCCGAAGTGCTTTTAAGCTTATATCACAACCAGTATCTTTTGGTACTCAAACTGAGCAATTCGTCGAGGGTGCGGCAGCACGTGCCCTGTCCATGTTGGCAAATGACTGCGGACCTCCAATTGAATCAAGGCTACTCCGAGGAGTGAATCACCGGACTAGGAAGCGAGACGGAGTCAGCTGCAATCTATAGTTGAGTCAGCTTTTAGGTAAATTCTCGTGCTCGCACCCGTTAGACGAGCGACGGCCCTGAGGAGGACACAAAGTAATTATCGCCCCAGATTTTTCTGTGAAGGAAATTTATCGGCGCGGGCCCTTAAACCGTTTAGACACGGTGGGCTTCGATATAGCGCCCCGTTTTCATGTAAATCATTGATTCAAAACAGTTTTACAAGGCAAACAAAACTCGGGAGGCGCAGCAGCGCGTCCCTCTTTTAATAACGATCCGCGTTTTAACCTGACCCTGGCGCACGCAGAGTAGATGACAAACTTTCATTACAAGTAACCAGCAGCTGACGTCCGGCCTCCAGATAAAGTACGAGGTGGAGTATAAGGTGAAAAGAGGTTAATGGCCGGAGAGTGTCCAATGGCCTGGAGCTTTTCCACAGGCAAGGAAAGTTCATTTCTGCGCCCTGTCAGGCGGGTAAGGCAGCCCCCTGGATACCAAACGTAGGCGCAAGCTGAGCTGATTCTTAGGTGGGCTTAATAAGTATTCACATCACCAAGTATTTATACGTTGTAAGGGTGCACTGTGTGGTACCCGCAAGTGTCACCGTATGTAAATAGTTGTGCACGTTATAATTCCATGAGTGCTTATGTATTACGCGAATAAAATGTTAGAGTGTTCAATAAATATACCTAGCGATATGTTCAATCGGATTTAGGAGTTCCCTTGCAAAGAGAAGAGAGGACAAGGTCTCCATTCAGGTCACTACCTGGCAGTTTAATAATCAGGGTCACAGACAAAATAGTCTCTAGGTAGTCCCGCGAACTAAATCAGGCTTTACCCATTAAGAAATCGGTAATAGCCTTGGATCAAAATAGGAAAATTCGCTACCATTAAGGACCAAGGATTTAAGTAGGATTGAGGGAAAGGCGAGTCAGCCTTATTACCTGTGAGCAGGCTTAGGGGTTGACTCTCCCTCAGGGGGACCTTCATGCCATTAGACACGCGGGCCAAAATAGGGGCCAGGCCGAACACCCTGGCTAACCCGCCGGCGGCCTGCTAAGCTAAGCGGTTCCCTTAGGTCATCGCATAGATCACCGGGGAGTCGTGGAAGCCGGGGTTTTCCGGGCACCACACTGAGAGAAATGGTGGTGCAGCTGTGGTCCTAGTACACAAGGTGGTTAACCAGATGTACAGCCATCGATAAAGTTTTGAAAAATTACACGCTAATACTTTCGTCACTTGCAAAGGTCAGCGAGTTCACTGAAGATATTGGTACCAGGGCCCGAGGTTTACTGAAAAATTTTGACAACGCGGAAACATTATTAATTCTGACGATAACATTCCCGGTCATTACTCTACTTGAAAAGTTGAACATTAGTTTGCAGCGTGCTGACTCCACTGTAGCTGGTATGATGGAAGGGAAACGATTTGTGGAATCTGAAATACGGTCGCTTAGATCTGAACAAAATTTCCATGCGCTGATCCAGAAAGTCAATCAGCAATCCGAAGAATGGGAGCTTAATGGCCTAACGCTTCCACGTAGACGATTTGTACCTGTTCGGTATGGTGGAAGCGTTCATGATCATCAACCCAATAGTGTCGAACACTATTATCGAATGGTATACTTCCAATTTCTAGACGTTACATCGTCCCAACTATTGCAGCGGTTTTCCAGTCATGATTTGAACACATATGCATTGCTCGAACAGTCATTACTAAGCTCGACATTGTCGTATGATCAGCGAGAGCTAATCATGCAGTATCCGGAATTGGATGTAGACTGCTTGAACAGTGAACTGGGTGTTTTTCATCGTCATGCTACCGGGAAAGGGTTGGTCATAAATACAGTGGCAGATGTTGCAACAGTAGTGAGAGACATGGCTTCAGAAGTCAGTGCTATGCTACCGAATGTTGTAATACTTTCAAAGTTGCTTCTTCTCTGCCCAGCGTCCGCTGCACAAGCTGAAAGATGTTTCAGTGCCCTACGCCGGCTGAAAAACTGGTTGAGGAGTACAATGACACAGCAGAGGCTCAATGCCGTAGCCATTTGTCATACTCATCAAGATATACTTGATACGCTAGATATGAAGCTGTTGATCAACGATTTTGTTGGGAGAAGCGAAATCAGAAAAAATTTGTTTGGCTAATTTTCTTTATTTCAACTGAAAAAGTTAAGGATCAACATTTTCTTTTGCTTCATTTCTGAGGACTGACCCATTTGTTTAAATTTGTTATTTGTCTGAAAATCGTGTATATTTGTCGTAAAGTAATCGACAATGTAGTCTAACAAAACACGATCCTGGACCCCCCCCCAAAAAAAATTGGAGTTTTACGCCGCTGAAGCCGATGTCCTCCACACCCAACAGCGGGGAATCGTGGTGCAGTTGGGATCCCTTATGGCCCAAACTGGTCCTAGTACAATATGACATAGATCCAGGTGTTCGCACTTCACACAAGCGTAGCAACGCTATGCCCGTTATTTAATAATACAGCATAATGCTGCAAGTTAACTGTAATACAGCATACAAAGTGTAAGAAATATATACAACACAACTAAGTATTACACACGTTAAGCTCGCATCGAAAGTGGCTATATAAAATATACAAAACGATAAGTGTGATATTTAGGAAATTAGGAAAAAGTGGGAAATTTGAAACATGTAATAACTTTGATAGGTTTATAATGATGAATAATAGAAAACAGAATTTTAATTGAAAATAGATTAAAATTTAAAGTTTGGAAGGTTTAGGGTGTTTATAATGTATTTGAGTTTATGGAGATTTCTAATTAGAAGAAACTGTTATTTTAAAGTATTAATAAGTAAATTAGCGTGTATTGTTAAGAATTTATATTACAGTGAATTTAGATTGGAAATAGTAATTTTGAGTAGAAATTTATGCGTTTTATTGTGAAAATTCTCATTTCATAAAAATTTTATATCTCTAGCATACAGTGCATAAACAGTTATATATAGTAAAATATAACATTGACAGTTATATGGAAAACAATATAACATTATTTATTTAATATGAATACGTAGCTACTTATAAGTACAGTTGTGAAGACGTGTAGTTTCTTGCATAATTACGCTTTCGGCAGTGTATGGGGTTTACCAGGTGTTAAGTGGTCTACCAGGCTACCAGTGGGGTTCCCGGTCCAAACCCGCCCCAAAACCCCAATTAATTACTAAAATCCCCGGGTTGGTCACCAATTCACTTATTATATCCCTCCCTCTCCTGGCTTTTCTGTTCTTTTCTTGTTTTCATGTTTTCTTTTAATTTGCATAATTAGCCCTCATTTATGTTAGTAGCTAACATGTGTTAGCTTTGCTTTTCTGTTCTCAAATTAGTCTTGTTAGTTTTTTGACCGCAGAGCTTATTTTGTTAGCTTGTTAGACTTCCGCTTCTAGATTTTCGACATTAATTGTACGATCGTGGATTATAGTCCTTGGTTGCAGTTCATAACGTGTATGCTGTGCGATTTTAATTATTCTCTTAAGATTACCTAGCCATTACGTCACCCACTTGAATTTAATACGAATCTTTGTAGTCTCTGCTGATCACCGGTGTACCTGATTACGGTTATTTGGCTTTCAACAATATGATTTTTGGTTTATGGTTTTGAGCTTATGGATCGCGAATACCTGCTAAGCCGAAAAGCTGTAAGTCTGACTGAATTAGAGTGCATGGTCCAGCCTTATCAAATTAACGTTGAGTTACAAAGGTGCTACACAATAGGTATTTATCAAGTTATTAATTTAACTTATTCCTAATATTTTCCCAAGTAAAAAACCTGATTTAGCACGAGCGTAAACTAACCATTACCGTGCTCGAAATAACACGGGCCTAGCTGAACCGTCCTGCAGCGCTAACGTTAACATAACAAAACTAACTAGCCTAATTGTAAGGAACAGGATAAGGTAATTAAATAAACGTACTAGTCGAACCGTCCGGCGGCTACGTACCATCCCAAAAGGGAAAGTAATAGATATCAATTACTCATGATATATCAGGGAACCGTCCGGCACTGGTAGTTCTAAGGAAATAAATAGTGTAATTCTAAGGCAGAGGTTAAGGTACTCAGATAAACGTACGGATCGAACCGTCCTGCGATCTCGTGCCAACCTCACAAGAGGAGTTAATACATACCCTAACTACAAGTACTAAATAACTTACTCAGAATAATAGTGCTCTCAAAAGTGAGTTTGAGAGAAAATATTTGGTACAAGGTTTAATCATAGAAATCCAGCGTTGTCAAGGTGGCACAAGTTTTTCAATCACGCAGCGTTGAGAATATCTGGAGCCCGAATATTAGTGTGGCGAAACTAAGGATACTGGAAGTGGTCAAATACTCGGAAGTTATAAGATAAGGTGCTTAAATAGTGGCGTTACGCAGAACCCAACTGTACGTATTGCTAATTGTTGTGCGATTTGCTAACGTATAGGAATCAAGTGCTTTTCTTTTCTTCCTTGTTTTGTTCTTCTCTGTCCTTTTCGTGTTAATTTGCATAAATTAGCACTAATTTATGTTATTAGCTAACATATGTTAGCCTTATTTTCTTTTTCTTACTGTCAGGGGTTTAGTAGGCTGCCAAGGGGATCCCGGGGCTAAAATCCCAATTTTTATGATTTTTCACTAAAATATTTATTATATCGCTCCCTCAAAAGTTGGTTTATCACAATTTTAAAACATTTCTTTTTCTGTTCTAATTTGCATATTTTACTTTCATTTTAATTATTAGCTATGTCTAAGTTAGGTTTTAGTTTTAGTGTATAATCAGTCTTGACCTGGATTTCAAAGAAACTGGTGATCTTTTTTGAGGAGATTTGACTACATTATGTTGCGTTGTGTTTGGCGTTTTATATCGATGGTGACTTAGCTACTCTAGTGTTTATATATAGTTCGTTTTTTCATACAAATTGCTTTCCGGTATTAGATCGACGAGTGTAACGAAACATAATATTACTACGTAAAGAACTTTTTCGGTCATATTTCGACTTTCCAATCACATTTCAACGGTTATATTGCTGGAAGGAGCTTATACTCGGGCCTTCACTGAATCGCTTAAAATTGCGGAAACGCCTATACTCGGGTTTCCTTGTTGATATCGAGTATTGTAGCTGTACTCATTATCGGGCGTAAAGCATACGCAGAGTAAGGAGTGGACTGTTGATAGAGCGAAACAAGGAGCTAGGGTATAGGGGCACGGTGAGCAACGACACAATTAGGCAACCTTAACCAACAATTAATTATATATATTTGTTTTCCAAGAAATATCGTGAACATTGGCAATAAGACTTACTAAAGGCGATTGGTAATAGTAAAGCACTATGCTTAGTAATATTTTAAAAACTTGGGCTCCTTCGCGTCGAGTGAGTGGTAACCAGGGTGAGAGTGTATGTGGGTATCGAATAAAATTTTTAGTGCTAACACATCAGTGGCTATTGTCCGGCGTCATTGTCTGGCAGACATATATATACTGTTTGCGATGTAATTTTATTTGTAGGATTATTTAGCTAGTGCACTATACACTTTCTTTACAATTTCCACACGAATTTTATTGATTTGCTTTGGTTAACGCCATACTTAATTATTGTTTCCTGGTTTTCAATAGTCTGGTTTGTGGTTTCTGGTTTTGAGTTTACGAGAAGCAGGCATTAATTCTTAGTCGAAAAGAAGCACGTCTTGCGATTTGGATTTACCTTGGTTGAACCTTGCTTATCAAAATTAAAACAATTTCACAAATAGGTAACAACAAACAACAACAACAATATTTTTATTTAAAAATGTACACATATATAGCATACAGTAATTAAATAAAAAATAAATCAGATAGGGTTTAATCCTCTTATATCTGATTGTAGGTTTCTATTGTAATGCAAAAATTGTTCCAGGTTAACTTTTTTCAGAAGGGTTCTGAATGATTTAGTATTCGGTGATTGAATTAACGGCTTACCATCAACGTACTCGGGTAATGAGTTCCATGCATCAATGACGCGGACAGAAAAAGAGTGTTTTAATATATTTGTTTTAAATTTCCTTTTTATCAATTTTTTTGAATGACCTCTAGTTCGGACAACGTCAGAAACAACAAATGATCGCTGACAGGCATCAACATTATTGTACAGACATTTATATACCATAACAAGATCAAAGTGCAAACGACGTAATTCCAATGGTTCGAGGCTAAACTTTTGTAATCTATCGAAGTAGGGTGCATAAGCCCATTTATTCTTTTCGTATAGACGGCGTGTAAAGTACCGCTGAACGCGTTCTATCAAATCAATATCGCCTAGGTAACACGGAGACCACACCTGTGAGGCATATTCCAAATGAGGTCTTACATAAGTGATATAGGCGCATAGAAGAGTATCCGGGTCTGAGGTAAGAAAACAACGAAATAAAATATTTATAACTTTATACGCTTTAGAAGCGATCATAGCGCAATGAGAATTAGTTTTCATCGTCTTATCAACGATAATTCCTAAGTCTTTGCATTGGTTCACTAATGAAATTGGTTGACCACTCAAGGAGTAGTCCACATTAGTTTGAGGCTGTCCTAAACGTAACAGGTTACATTTAGGGGACGAGATAGGGAGTTGCCACTTACGTGACCACTCCTCAATCGAGTCCAGAGCACTTTGTAGCGCATCAGTTTGAAAAGACTGGTTGAGTGGAGAATAATGAACATACAATTTGACATCATCAGCAAATATTTTACAAGTCACATCAGACAATTCGTTAACAATGTCATTTATATACAATAAGAACAAGGTAGGTCCCAGTACACTCCCTTGGGGTACTCCAGATGTTACCTCAAGATAAGGTGAAAAAGCACTGTTCACTTTGACCCGAAATTTTCTACGAGTTACAAAAGATCTAAGCCATGATTTCAAGTGATTTTTTATTACAAATGATGTTAACTTATCAATTAATTTACTATGAGAAACCGTATCAAACGCTTTAGCAAAGTCAATATACACAATATCTACGTTATTCCCTAAATCTAGAGACATTGACCAATCATCAAAACATTCGAGAAGCTGCGTACATGTGGATTTTTTAGCTAGAAAACCGTGTTGTTCTGCAGAAACAAGATTGTTGGCGTGCAAGTAGCTTAAGATTGTCGAATTTATGATCGATTCCATAATTTTTGCGCAGTTCGATAGCAAAGAAATAGGTCGATAGTTAGTGGGATCGGACGCTGATCCCTTCTTATAAACAGCAACAACGTCCGAACACAACCATGAATTAGGCACAACATTATTTACAAAAGACTGTTCAAAAATGTGAGACAATGGGTAACACAAAACATCTCGAAGTTGTTTCAAGAAAAATTGTGAAAACAAGTCCGGAGAATGACTGTTTTTGTTTTTCAGATCACCCATAAACTTATGTACAATCGCAGGGGTAAAGGTTATCCAAGATAACGAACAACCATTCGGTGGGTCGTGTATATATGATGAGCAGTCATTGTCAGTCGTGAAAACCTGTTTGAATGCTTTAGCTAAAGTTAACGACCGTTCTCTATCATCGGTAACGAGGTGGCCGTTGTTCGTTCTTAAAGCACCAATACCGCTCTTACTACTAATAAAGTAGTACTAGGTACGTACTACTTTATTAGTACTTTATATATATATTATTCCTATTGGTTTTCCCAAGTAAAACTTGAGCGAGCACGGGCGTAACCTAATCATAACGAAGTATTAGCTATAGATCGGGCTTAGCTAGCCGTCCAGGAGCGGGAACAATAATATAAGGAAATTATTAGCGTAATTCTAAGAGCCTAGGAAAAGGTAATTAAATAAACATACGGTCTAGCCGGCTTCGTACAAACCCACAAGGGAAATTAATAGTTATTAGGATCCACCAGTAAGCCTTCCGGATACTGTTGGCTCTAAGGAAATTAATAGCGTGAATCTAAGGCAAAGGATAAGGTACTTAAATAGACTAGCGACTTGCCACTCGACTATACCTTATATACCTATACTTATCTGGAAACTAAGACGAGTTACGTATACTTTATCAGCAAACAGCTCCCATATATTAACTACGCTACTGCATACATGTCCTAGACTTGGTAGATTTAGTACCTTATATACACTATATAATAGTATACGATAATTACTACGATATATATGCCTCGTATTGCTTAACACAACGTGTAATAAAAATCATAAATAATAATAATGCTACGTTATCAATAAAGGCGCCTCAAAAGAATCAAACTGCAACCTCTATTAAACCTTTTCGTATATATAATATATAGTATTTATAAGTTACCTCGCACGGCGTCCTGACTGTATATGTCACTGTTCAAAACGCCAACCCTGGCTAGTCCAAACCTCTTAAATTATAGCCGGAGGCCCCGGCTCACCTGTCAGATTTTGCGGGGGGCCAATTTTTTTGCGTTTAGACATTTATTTTTCTCAGCAGGAGGCTTTGCGCCGGGGGTACCTCCCTCTTGTCGAGGGGGGGCAGCCGAAAATGCCGCCACCCCCCGCGCGCCCACTGGACTAGCCAGCTACCGTAAAAACAGCTTTATATTATAACTATTATATATTATACAAACTTTCAGCATAGCGACAAATCTTTAAAGTTAACTCTATACATGACAGGAAAACGTTGAAGAGGTTAAAGACGTCGTTAAGACTTTGTAGAGCCAAAATTTACTATAGTAATGAAACCTTAAGGCGGTAATCATTACCGTGGTTAGTAAATTGACCTTCAGAAATCCCCATACGAAGCGTAACGAAACTCCGGCACAGTAACTTGAAGCAGAGTATTATACCACAATTCTAGACAGGTTACGCTATCTCTGGCGTTGGCAATAAAATAAGGGATAAGGAATTATTTAGAAATTTCAATAGATACTTAGCTCCAAGGTCGCTCGGCGCAAAACTAAATTTCTTGAACACCATAGGCAATAATGCTTGATAATTTTTTATGTAAGCGTTTCGTTTTTGGAACAAATTTTTCAAAAACATATAGCAAAGCAAATTATCTTGAAATACCATTATGTAGTTGAAATCTTACTTTCGGACCGGTGGTAGTGTGCAATAGGACAATGCTAATTCGTTGATCAGGCTCCATGGCTCAAGCAAGGTACTTAATCAAACCAATAAGCCATAAAATCCGCATATCCATCGATTAGCATGAATCTGATAGACATTTTAAAATTAGGTGACTACACTGTTTACAATGTACCGCACATAAACAGCTCCAAATTCACGCGAAAAAAACCCTTTTTAAACTATAGTTTGCGTGTGAATGGTTAGACGAGTACCTCATTGTCATTTACTTATAGTAAACGTCAGGGTTATTGCTAGTACTGTCGGCAAACGTCTAAAGATTTGAATTTTTTAATGGTATAAGCATCGCTTCAAAAAAACCGTAGGTGCATCACTGACTTCTTTTCTGTACAAATTTATGGATTACGATATCGCTTGTCGCAGCCACGAAACTTATTCGCTAAAATATAATTTTATGATGAGTGATCGGAATTCTTGGTATTAGCCAATTCGTGCACCACTGATCCACAACGCGAAGCAGTTTTTTCAGTGTTCATTGTTTTTCAATGTTTTATTATTGGCATTTCGTAGCGCGACTTATTGAGTCTCCAAGTTGTTGCAGTTGTAGACAAAACATACGTAATTATTCGGCTCACAATACGAAAATTTAGCGATGACAAAGATGATTATAGGCGATCATGTACAGAACGGTACGTAAAAACCCTGCAACAAACAAGATCGATTCTCAGAATTTAACATATAGAAGATTCAAACGTACTGCATCTGTGCAACAAAAAAAATTCGAAGCTGAAATTGAATCATATTTCGCAGTGAAAAGGAGAGTATACCTGTCCTTGGAGACCCACCAAAGGTGAATACGTGTACTACATAACGTATATAAAATGACCATCGCATTGCTAGAAAGTCAGCCGAATTTAAAATCAACTAACATCAGACGGCGATTTTCGAGAACTCCTTCGTTTCGGGTTTAAAAGATAAAAATTGGTTCATCAAGAAGAACGGCAAATGTTATGCGTTGTTATTTTTATTTATAATCATGTTTTAATAGGAAGAAATGAAAAACAACATTGAAAATCTAATATCCCTGGCTTAAAGTAATCCAGCAAAAATGAGACAATACGTACGTATTTCATCTGGAACCTTATTAAGATCATAAAGGTTTAACTTTTAGTTTTAATATATAATGTTCTAGTATCTATTTCCGATTTAAAACAATTTTAGAAAAAAGGCGTCATAAATTAAATATGCCTCGTAAAAACCAACAAACGTCAGAACTTGAATTTAACAAAATTTTCCTTTCTTTTATATTGCTACGAATATCGCCACAGGTTAGGTGTAAACATGTGAGCGTTGTGGTCATATGATGAACTTGCAATAGCTGTACGAAAACTCAAGGCGTTCAGAGGTGCCATATTATAGTGCTTTCTGCAAATCGAAGTGAAAACGGCAGATACACACGCCATCTGCTGCAGCTAATGCTTCACATTATAGATTATTATGCTCAGCTTAGTGCTTACGAGTGACGTGTTTAAAATGGTTAAACAGCGATATTTCGTTGCAGCGTTTTTACGTTAAAGAAAATATTTGGATTTAATTTAGTATCACATACGGTATTTTATGCACAAGACTACGATCACTTATTAGTCACTTCTTTTCAAGAGGAATCAATTTGAAACAAGCAAGACGTTGAAGATATGGAACTGCTGGCTCATTTAAGCGGGCCAGCAACCTTCTAGTACAGTAGCGTTGGAATTTTTGCAACCGTATCAATGTCCCTAAAGAAAGCCACACATGGGACCAATAAGCCATCACTAGCAGTACAAAATATTTATATTCTCGAATAAGAAATGTTTCGTTTTTTAGTGTATATAAATTATATATATATAGTCCTTTGGCAGTTATGTTGGAGCAGTGAACACTAAACGTCATATCCGCAGATACAACAACTAGATTTTTACATTAATAGATGTAGGTAAATGTTCGCCACTTAAAAATAATTAAGCTTGGGATCACGATTGCCATTATGCAAAACTGAACACTTTTATGAAGCAATTCGTAATTTCCATTTTTAAGTAAAATTTGACACAGCGTCCAAAATCATCAGGATCTTAGTGTGATACGACGATATGGGGCCTTTTATATCGCAATAAGTCTTAACGTCACCAGCAAAAATTAACATGAACATCAAATATTAAATATTGTAAGATTGTAAGAATAATAGAAACAAAAGAGGTCCACGTACAGTGCGTTGAGGTACACCTGAACTTTTAGATCGCGTACTAGAAAAATTATTTTCAATTGTCTGGGTTCGATAGCTTAAAATGTTCTTATCCAGGACAATAGTGGATCGTTAACACCAAACGATCACAATTTTAAGAGAAGCTTTTCATGAACAGCAGAATCAAAAGCATTTAGGAAATCAATATAAACAACAACTATCCCGAGAGTACCAGGATTATCAAGAAGTAAAGCACAGCCCATTAAAGTACACACTTCTTTAGTACAGTGCAAGTGGACATTTTATTAAGAAAGCCAATGTGGGCATTGCCCAATAGTTTGAAATTTTCACAAAAACAGTAATATTGTCAAAAATAAATTTTTTCAAGAAATTTTCAAATGGAGATGTGAACAAGATAGGCATGTAATTGTACGGAACTGATGATGAACACTTTTAAAAATTTGCACAATATTTGCATTTAATCAAGATTCAATCGATGAACTTCAAAGAAAGATAATTATAGCGCATACTGGATAAGCCAGTGCAGCAGCAAACTTCTGTAGAAATCCCCGGAGAATATTATCAGGGTTACCGGAGAATTCATAATGCGTTGATTTCAATTCATCGAACACAGCCAGCGCAGAGGTATGTATCAACACAAAAAGAGAAATTGTTGAACACATTTAACGTACAATTGTTGGATAAATGCCATTATATATCGTTACTAAAAACACCTCATGCCCCGTGGAAAAATACGATACCGTAACCACAGCTCTCCGACGACAATACCATCGCCATCGTATTCAGGTTGCTGGAACACTAATGACAATGTTTTGACGCTCCCACTCCGCAATGATATGCCACAAAAGATAAAAAGGTCTGTGAGAATAGGTCGGCAGATCCTAAAACACCCCACATCTAGCGAGAACGAATCATGCTGCAACCATAATTCTCCGACAGCAGTAATGTTGTATTAAGCGTGTTCGAAAATTTTATAAGGATGCCGTGACGCTCGTATCCCACAATAAAATATCAGAAGACAAAAAATGGTGTTAAGTGAAAATGGGTAGACATACCCTATTCGGACCGATAGCGGCCCAGGTAGTCTTCTGACAAAAAATTTGATCTACAACAATATCAACATCTCTTGATGTGCTGATTTCGGGAGATAATCTCTACTTTTCGCTGCGGAAACCCTTATATGCGAAAGATATATAGATACCCGAATAACTACATTTCCAACAATGTGACCCTTGACACCTTTGGATCCATTTTGACCCAGAACACATGGTCGGCTGGTTTTGCGTGTAATGAAAGGGCTCAAATAAACTGAATTTGTGATCAAATCAAAAATTGTGAAGAACCATGCAACGGATGATGGGTTATGATCTCCACAAACGGGTAAAAAGAGATTTTCACGATTTTTGCCGATAGCAAACCTGTAGGAAGAAACACCGCTCGCTTCGCTCGCTCCGTTTCAAAAATGGCCCCTAATCGATACTATGTTTTTCAATGAATATTTTCTTTGGCTCCTAATATTTTCACTACGCTGAAAATGTAAACAAACTGAGTTGAACAAGTAATTTTGCAAGCACAAATCACGATAATTTCTACTTGCTATTCTAAAATATTTTTATACGTTTTATATACTAACAAGAAAGTACTTATATTCCATATCCTGCATAATTTTTTATTGTAGGGTACGTATCTTACTATTGTTTAAATTGTGTTGGTTCAGTTGTTATTTTTGCTAATATTATTTGACAATGGCAACTCATAAGGTCGTAATCGCAGTGGAATACTGGTATGTTTTTATTTACACTTATATTAGTGGTTTTACAAGATTTAACCATGTATGCACGCGGATGAACTCTTATTTTCCTGCAGTAATTAAAGCCAAAATTGTTTCGCAATAAATTCGGTGGAAACAAGGTCTATCGTGTGTTTATATCCAAAGCGTAATCCTGTGATTTAAAATGAGAACCCGTGGCGATTGGATTATTGTTTTACCTTGTACAGTTGGTCGATGGGCGACAGCCTACTGAAATTGTGACGCGGCATTCTTATTGTTGCTATGAGTTAGATTTGCGGGTTGCTGCTATAATTTTTTCTAAGGTATAATAGCCAGATGATATTTTGCCAAGAGAAAAACGTTTAAAAATCGTGTCAGAGACATTGTGAAAACGCTTTTGATGGATAGTAAAAGCTATTTTGAAGCAAATTCTGACAAAATATCTTAAATTTTTGGCTTCAGAACGGAATTTTAGTACAAATTTTGATCAAATTTCATGTACTTTGGACCGACTGGAAACAAAAAATTCTGAGAGGCGGTGCACCGGGTGAGCCCAAAATCTTGCTAGGGGGAACCGAAAAATGCCAGGCCCCCAATTCAGAGATCCCAGGTATCTGATTTTAGTTTTACTAAATTACATGGAAATTATTGTTTATGTATAGTCTTGCAAATATCAAAGTGAAAATACGGATATAAATCAAATGAATATATACAAGATGACCGAAATTCAGCCGATACTGAGATCCGATTCATGTAGTTCTGTAACCTCTATAATCATTTGGGCCATTTATTATTTGGTTTCTCCGAAATGGAAGCTTTGGCATTTTCGACACCTCCTGGCGAAAAAATAGAGTGCCACCATTGGGATCTCCTAGCAAAATCATCCACCTCCCCCGAAAAATGCGCGCCTGGCAAAATTTCTGGCTTTCCCATGTAAAATTGCCCTCAGTTGACATAAAAATTGACAATAAAAATCCTTTTCTGAAGCCATTCCAATCTGAGAAAAAAATGGTTGAAAATTGACTTTGTGTAAACAAAAAAGTATTGCGCTGTTTCTGAGGTGATTTATTAACAATTTTAGCGTTTCTCGCTGAAAAATATTAAATTTGGAACAATTTTGCTTTGCCCACCTTACTTCGCCCCAGTTCAAGCAAGCCTAGGCCCCAAAGCTCACGCCGCCCTGGCAAAATTCGTCCCCTAAGTTCCGAATTTGCCCCCACTCCGGCTTATGCCTTTTGACAAAATTTCTGGCGAATGGAGAAGCCAGTATATTCGGCAATTAGTTTGAAAGTTTGTCCTCATTTCTGCATAATTGTATATTAAGAATATTCAAGGCTTTAGTGTGTACTGGTAGGAATCAAATGCCATGAGCTAATCAGATGACAAGAGTTATGTCTTTCAGTTTGCATAAAAACGGACGTCTACATAATCTAAAGTCTTATCATGAAGCTGCAACTTATATGGACCCAGCTTTACAGTTCAAAATGTGTTTTTAAAAGGTCGTGATGCCCGAAATACACGAAAACAGCCATATCTCTGTGATTCATGATGATGATATTTGGCTTTTGTAGAGCGAATAGCGAATGAACCAGCATATAAAACGCAATTATGGTAGTTTACTGTGTTGTAGGATTATGTAAAACTGGGTTTTTAAACTAGCCGTGACATTAAAAGTACACGAAAACTACCATATTTGTATTAACAGTAACCTACATGTTGGTGGTGGCGCTCCCATTTTGCGAAGCGAGAGCAGTCTATGCACCGTCGTATAACGCGACATTGCCGTAGTTAATTATATTGTATGATTAGGTAAATAGGTATGGGTTTTACGACAGGCCCATGAGACGACCACATCCCCATAACCAACTAAACGAAATCTGTGTTATTGGACACGATTAGTGGTCATTTCATAGCGCGATTGAATATCTGTGTACAATTGCATGACGTACTGATGCTCAAGGTTCGGGTCTACATAAGTTTTAAAATGGACCGAGAAAAACAAATGAGTTAAATTGTATTCGCAACCAACGATGTGCGTTAGAATTCAGAAACTTGGCCACGACAAGTCCCTAGTATATTAATTATTATGCTAAATCGGGATACAAATTACCGATTCTTAGTCTCACAATGAAGATTTTGTGACATTTGAACTTCATATGAAAAAAATTTCTAGACCCCTCAGAGAAATTTGTTTGTTTTCAGCGGAGGAAAGTACCTGTGGATCTGGACTTCGGAGAGCCTTCGGAAAGAAAAAAAAAGAAAGGAAAAACAAAACAAAAAAAACAACCAAAAAAAAAAAAAACAAAAACCCAAGAAACAAAAAAAAAGAAACAACCAACCAAAAACAAAGAGCACAAAACAGAACAAAAACCCAGAAAACCAAAAAACCAGCAACACACAACACACCAAAGCAGAACAAAAACCCCAACCGACAGACACCAAAACAACAACAACCCACACCCCCACAAAAAAAAAAAAAAAAAACCAACCACAGAAAAAAAAAAAACACAAAAAAAACAAGAAAAAAAACACACCACCAACCACCAAAACACCACAAAAAAACCCAAACCAAAAACAAACCAAAAAACCACAAAAACAACAACAAAAGAAAAAAAAAAGAAAAAAAAAGAAAAAAAAAAAAAAAAAAAACAAAAAAAAAAACCACAAAAAACAAAACCAAAAAAAAAAAAAAAAAAACCACACAAAAAAAAAAAAAAAAAAAAAAAAAAAAAAAAAAAAAAACAAAAAAAAAAAAAAAACCACCCCCCTGATGCCAACAAACCTGGCCTAGCCGTTAGTAATGCTAGTCATTTGCAATAAACTTAATAAGTCTTCTAGCATTATTCTTTTACCCAGCACTGGATATTGCCTGTGGTTATAATTGAAACGGATCGAGTGGAGTTTTTACTGCGGGCGCTAGGTGAAAAATGGTGTAAATGTCTGGCGCTGTCGTTCGTTATTATCTTCATGTGGGTGGATTTCGGTATTTTTTGTCCGATACCAAAAATGATGTCGATGTGTCCTTTAATTGCACGCGAACACCTCCAAACCCCATCTTCGGGGTCAAGAGGTAAAAACGGCTTTTAAAGGATTCTTTGCCATATATTGCCATACGGGTGCTACTGTTTCGGAAACCGTATCAGTACCACCATTCAGAATGAGCTCATCGAGAACTTTATCTTTGCTGAGCAAAACTGCTTTATGGAATCACTTCCTGGCCCACTGTGAGCCCGGATATTGTTCGTCGACCCTTTGCCAGAAATAATGATTTTTCAAACTTAGGCATGTTATTGCGTTATGTTTACAACATGTGTCTAGCATGTTATCAAGGTTTCTTAGGTTGCCAAGCATGTTGGATTCCACGATTTTGCTATCTACAGTTAAATCTGACTATATTATATCTTTTCATGAGGTTTCACGTGTTTTAAGGTCGACGAATGCTATTACCAAAACGAATGCATTTTATCAAGGTTTCTTAGGTTGTCAAGCCTGTTTTATTCCACGATTTTACTATCTAGAGTTCAACCTGACTATATTATATCTTTTCATGAGGTTTCACGTGTTTTAAGGTCGACGAATGTTATTGCCAAAATGAAATGTGTTTTCATTAAATGGTTTGACCGCAACCTATATACAGACCATTCTGGATGGTTTGACCGCAACACATAATCAAACAATTGTTTCATTATGTGTTGCGGTCAAACCATCAAGAATGGTCTTCATATAGGTTTTTATGGACGCCGAATACAATGATATGATCATATATAGACCAGCAAGTATTTATATTTCATGCCTTTTCAGAGGTTTTAGTGGGTTTTGTGTCATACCGGACTTCCAGAATATAGCATGTCTTGAATGTCTATATTCTATATGTCCAAAATTGTCTATACAGATTTTTCGGCAGATTGAATGCGTCGATTTGGTTATATAGAGACCAGTACAGGTACTTTAGGCATTATAAGTTGTTTTCGGCGGGTTTAGGGTCGACATGATTTTAAGTTTTTCATTAGGTTCAGGGTTCCCAGGGCGGTTACATCAAACACAGCCCATTACATGTGATTACTCAGAATGACAACTTATAAATGAGACATGCTAGCATAGATTTGCATTTGGTATATCGAAAATGTTTTATTTTATAGCGGCAGATGAGGGTACGCCCCCAAGTTCCGCAAGATGCGGGACATGATTGTGGCCGCGGTTCCAGATGCCGAGGTCACGGGTTCTGTTGGCCGAACATGTAAGTTTTATGTGCAGGTTGGAAAAACAAATTTTATTATGGTTTGCGCAATATGTTTTTGTTATATTAGAAAATATTTTATTGCAGAACAGCTTGATACTGTACGTAATGCAAATAATAGGTATCTTGTTTAAAAACGTTTTTACAGTCATCACGAAATATATAATTATATTATATACATCGAAGAAAAAGAAAGGAAATGTGACTTGAATCGGAACAACTACATCTAGCAACCAGGATGGGTCGATTGGCTCTTTACAGTTAGAAGCAAAAGATAGTCATGCTTTATGTTGTTATTAAACTTTTGTTGGTGAAACAACTCAAATAGAAGTGAATTCTATATATCAACATCCTATATTATACAGAAGTATTTATGAACATTTGAATTTGATCTAAAGATAGCTAATTTTGGTGTGTGTTCATGTGTTCTGACTGACATACTCGCGAAATTTGAAGATATTAACAAAGGTGTTTTACTGTACGGTACAATCATGTCATACTATTCTACTGCCCTGTATTGATTTCGTATGTAATTGAGCTAACCTATTGGAGTACTATAAAGAACTAGTATAGTAACTCGCAAGCGAGGGTGAAACGAGGTGAGCGTGGTTGCATCTATAAGTTATCATTTTGTTTAGTCACATGTAACGGGCTGTCTTTGATGTATATTCCGCCCTAAGACCTCTTGAACCCTGAATCCATTGAAAATCTTAAAGCCACGTTGATCCTCAACCCATCGAAAACGACTGCCCACGCTTCAAGTGTTTTGTGCTGGTCTCCAGATAACCAAACCATCGTATTCAGCCTACCGAAAAACCTATGTAGACAATTCTTAATGACCTGTACGCAACATGTAGCTAAACAACGGACGACAGGCTATATTCTGGAAATCGGGTTCATTGACCCTAAACAAATTGAAACTCCATCAAAAGGCATGAAGCGTACACGCTGGGCTATAAATAGCCAAATTATTCTATTCAGCATACAGGAAAACCTGCTTATAAAGTATTTTTGATGCCATGTACCAAACTACTGAAGACATATTAACCATTTTGTAGAAATCGGGTTCATTAACCATAAACACAATGAAACCATCTGAAAAAGCATAAGGTACGTACGCTGTATTCTCGAAACCAAATCGTCGTTTTCAACATACCATAAAACCTATATTATATTGGCAAATTCTTGATGACCTGTAAGCAATACGTAACCAAATAACAGAAGACAGGCTAAATTTTTAAAAATTGGATTCGTCGATCGCGAAACCCTTGAAACCCCATAAAAAGCATAATATAGCCAAGGTTTACTCTAGATAGCAAAACTATTGTATCCAGCGTGCTTGATAACCTAATAGGCACTCATTGTAACGTAAAACAAGCAATAACATGCCGAAATCTCAACAAAATTTCTATTTTTGGCAAAGGGATGATGAACCATATTCGGGCCGACAGCGGCCTTGATAGTAGTCCTACAGAAATGTCGCCACATCAGTGTTGTAGATCTCGGTGAATTGATTTAAATATCATCTCCAATTTTTGATACGAAGCCTTTGTCACGATATATAGATGCTAAAGAGTGATACTCATCTAGTCATGTTTTTCAAAGAAACCCTAAAAACCGGTTTTTTTTGCCATTTTGAACTGCAGGTGCGGTTGGAGCTGTTCGCGTTAAAGTAAAGAGCAGATCGTCGTCCTTTTTGCTATTGAAAAAAAATTGCCGAAATCTGTCCATCCTAAAATAATTTATGACTGACAGCGATAGAAAAAAAAATTTTTACGATTTTTGCTACTAGCACCCTCAGTGGGTTCGCTCCGTTTCAATAACAACATCCTAGACAGTCTACAGGTAAATTAATTTTTGCATTCTTTTGACATAATCGATATCCCATTACATAGGGTGACCAGATTTCAGAGGGGTAAAACTTTTAAATTTCCAAACTGGTATATATCTCCAATCGTACATGTTCGAGGTCTCAGGACCCAGGGGGGTTGCCGAGTTCCTAGCAGACGGCAGGGTATTTTTTTAAACGGGCCCTGTGTCCAGACCTTATACGCTGGATCCAGATTTACAATTTTTGGCTCGAGGGTTTCACGAATTTTTACACAAAAAAGGAACGTAATTACATAGCCAAACAAAATCTACACCACCTTCAACTGTAAAAGATTGAACCAAATTTCATTTATGCCTTCAGGTACGCAACATCCGTGGTTTGTGGGGTTCCAGCGCTTTAACTATATTTTGTATATCCTTTTAAACTGTACTAATATGGTTGTTACGTACGTCGATATTTACGTCATGAAGAGGTTTCTCATCACGTATGATCCAAAGCAAACGCAAACCTAATAAAATTTATTAGCAAACCCAATGTCTCCGAATCTGAAACTGCCCTGGGTCCAGCAAAATTTTTTTTGGGTCCTCATAAAAATATTTGGGCCCAGACCCACACGTGGACCCAAACAACCCTGACGGAAAGTTCGGCACATTTGGGTTGTGTGGGGAGATTTCTCAAGGGGAAAGGCACGTCAAGGGGCGACCATTCTATGAGCATGTATGACTTTTAACGCAGATATTATGTCTTTTGCAGAAAAGCTATTAAATATTGCATTTATACTTTTGTTGCAACGTAGTGAAATTGCTTATTTAGCTAGACATCAACATTACTAGTTAGCAGGGAGTAACCGAAATTCCGGTTCCGGCGAAAATCGTGTTCCGGTTGCGGTTCCGGCAGGGAAACCTCCGGCCCCTTAAAAATTTTGTTTGAAATTTTCCACGTTTTTTGCTTCATCCTGTAATCCAAGCATATGTAATATATACCAGTCGTAGTGGAACTACATTTTTTGAGCGGAGCGACAGCATTAGTCATATGAACGTACTCAATGCCTTCTGGAATATATTATTACTTAGACAACAATGAGTAAATGAAAGAATAGTTTTAATCCGTTCGAACGAAAAGCAAGACAAAGGAAGTCACGTGGCTTATACAGCATGGTGATGAATGGTTATCGAAGCACAGCAATGAAATCATAGGACACGGAGTCTGAAAATAATTTTGCCTTGTACTATTCCTGTATGTACAATGCATCTATTTCCTTATTTCCCCATGGAAAACTCAACGCGTGTGCCGTTAAATCGACTCTACGACCAATAATTAAACTGTTATAAGCTTAATTAGGGTGTTAATTAGCTAATTAACTTAATTAATGATAAGATTGGCAAGTTGCCAAACTTCTAAAATACCAGGTGCACATCCTCACATGATAAGCTTTCAAATAAAAAAAGTTTTTTGAACTAGGTTCAGTGGTTCTTGACATCCATGAAAGAATAACGGACGAACGGACATCGACTTTTTTGCTCCCAGACAGAAAATAAAAACGCTTCTCTCGGCGACCTCGCTCCGCTCAATTATACAATGATCAAGCTCCAATACAACCAAGCAAAAGAAAAGATTAACTAACAATTTGCCGTGTGAAACGTAAGTAGGGCACATAATTTGAGCAGGAATTTTTCATAATAATTGCATGAGTTTGTTAAATCAAAGCCAGGTCGATGCTTGTAGCAGCTATTTTACACATCCCGAAGTCTGTGGGATACGTTTGAATTAAACCGGTCCAACTCGGTAACAGAGTATGGCTTACGCAGAAGTACTTAGGGTATGTTTGGCTAACATAAATTGCGTCAAACACCCGCCAGTGCCCTTGTAAACTTGGTAAATCAGTCTAAATTGAAGTAAACTAACGTTATCTGCAACGCAGCTAGAAATTGCTTTCTTGGTAATGAACTGTATTTATTGAAACTGTGCGAGCAGCATCACAGTGTATCTCATTTATAGCATCCTGATTAGAAAGTTATCATCATTATGATCTAAATGACGTGCACTGTTTGTCCAAGACTAGCCTAACCAGTGTCTCTAACCACTGATCAGAAAATTACCTTCTATCTATTATTTTCTCTTAGAATCATAAACCAATAATTTTATGTTTCCTACAGAAGAACATGCAACAAACGTATGCGTAGTAAAGGGAGGCGACTGGAGAAGGGAGCGAAAGCGTGTATTCTACGCTCCAAGCTTTGTATGCACATTCGACTTGACGTAGTCTACCCAAGGGTGTATAGTGGAAGACATTTTTTGCTCTGAATGCCCAAAAAGCGACATATTTGATCGATAAATAAACATTATTAGCTTCCTCAGTCTCTTTAAAGTTTCAGAAAGGCAATAATACCATCGCAATGCATTAAGTTTAATGTAAAAGTTATTTTTAATGCATTTTAAATCCACTATACCTTCATTTCTTCCATTATCTGTTTTACTATATATAAATTTCGAAGACCAGGTTCCGGTTCCGGATCCGGTTTAAATGGACGGTTCCGGTTCCGGTTATTCCCTGCTAGTTAGATACATTAGTAATAGAACAATCTCCAAACATATTTGGCACATTGTCATTTTTTGACAATGCCACAAGATTTATTAAATCTGATTCTAACTTGTTTTTCTTGTGACAATAAGACATTGTGATTAAGACCTTTGAACATATTAAAACGTATATTCTATGTAATAAAAAACTTCAACCCATGCTAAATAATTTTACGTACATTGAACTAACATTTCAATATCATTAATAAAAAGCGAAAAAAATTAGTTCCAAATTCAAAGTGTATGCTCACTTGAGACACACTTGATAAAATGGAAGACATTTTTGTCTAGCGTCCTCTGTTTGATCAAATTGTTTGAACTTAGAGCCTCGACGCTTATTAATCATAGATTTTTTATTTGTTGTGGCATGCTCCCATACGATTTGTCGCTATTCAGCAAGTGATTTACGAGTAAGTAGATGAACAAGAGCTGAGGAGTAACCGGAATTCCGGTTTCCGTTCCGGCGAAAATCGTGTTCCGGTTGCGGCTCCGGTAAAGGGCAAAAACCATGCCGGAACCGGAATTCCGGTTTGAAATTGTCCACATTTTTGCTTCATCTGTGGTCCAGACATGTATTATACATAATACGGCCCATAGGCCCATGTATACAATGATCAAGTTCCAATCAAGCAACAGAATATATTAATTTAGTAATTTGCCGTGTGAAACGTAAGTGGGGCGCATAATTTCAGTATGAATTTTTCATCTTAACCGGCAGGAGTTTGTTAACAACACAAATCCAGGTCGATGCTTGTAGCAGCTATTTTACTTTTACACATTCAGAAGCCTGCCGGGTATGTACGAAGTAAACCGGTCTGGATTACAATTTTAACAGGGGACATAAAATTGTCCTACGCCTACAGGTTAGATATTTGACCAAACTGGTCGTTGCGTTGACTTTAATAAATTCCTTATGTATTGTCTATGTGTAACTAAAGTGGATTCAGCAATATGGAACCTTAAAATAGTCAAAAAGCGCAGACCAGTGCTGATTCTCTTCGTTGGACTAGTAGCTGGTACTCCCTGATGAAGTTAATAATAAAAAGTCGCTATGTATTTATTGATTGACATGATTTTTGTACATCAGGGAGTAGCGGGAATTCTAATACCGGTGAAATTCGGGTTCCGGTTACTGATTCCGTTTCTAACTAATTTTTGCCGGAATCTAAATTCAGGGTTCGTGTCTTTGGGATATGCGTTTGGCAAACTTGTAATAGAAGTTTTCCGTTACATAACTCAGATTAACTGACAAACTATGTAAATCAAAAGTGCAGCAATATTTTCGGTGCTATTTGGATCACATGAAAGCGAAATATATGTAATCTTTGTGTTCGGTCAGGTACCTTCCATTACCTAGTTTAGTTTTTCCAACATACATATCTCGATATCTACAGTACTCGCCACAATTGACTGTCGTCTAACGAGCGATGGGCAGCGAGTGAACAAAAATCATTATAGAATTTCAAAGTAAAGCTTTATTTTCTGACGGTAAGTTTCGAGCGAATAACGAGTGAGCAGCAGCTAACTGGGACGAGTACTGTACTAAACAGCTTATAAGGTATAGAAAGATAACCATAGTCAATCATAGATAATATTTATAATTTTTGAAGTACTTGTAGTCTATAATTTGTGAGGTACGCCGCTATTTGAACGACAGCCTAACTGTTCCGGCTGAGAATTACGTACTACTGATATTTAAGCATTGCTCATTTATTGTCATATACGATTGAGACCACAGTGTAGTATAGCAATTTCGAATATGTCACGCTACTAACACCTCCAGGACAACACGGCGAGTGTGGCTAGTATGCATTCATTGCCTATTTTGAAGTTCCAACTTGAGTTTCGCGAGTCCTCTTTAACGGAGCAGAAAAGGCATAAACCGCCCGTAGGAGAAACTGGCTTTAATTTTCAATACGTATTATTGGCTTCTTCTCACAAGTAGTGAAAATGTGTATGCTTGCTAAGTGGCGGCGTGAGGCAGATACCGAAAAGCTGCAAAACCTTGTGACAGCTGCTAAGTATTTGTGTGTTTCTCAGCTAATTACAAGATACACCGGATCCTAAGTTGTTTCACAGACTGTCGGAGTCTAACCCATGGCTGGGAAATTTTGAAAACAATACGTGTTTTGGTTTCTTGGTGCAAATGAAGAATTCGTGGTTACTTACAGCAGCATTTTTTCTGTAATTATGTCGGAATTCGTCACTATAACCAAATAACAGAACAACTACATACCTACTACGTGGATATATTCGAAATTTCTACGGCACAACATTCACGAAAATTACAATTAAAAATTTTACATTGTAGGCCCTAGTACTTGCCGAATTGCCCTTTCCAACTCGACGTAAGTACTATGCAGCTACTGCAATAATTTAGAGCCATATTAAGACTTTATTTTAATATCAATTTAAAAATATTTAAATTTCCTATTATAGCTGATTATATATTTCCTACTATGCAGCTACTGCAATAATTTAGAGCCAAATTAAGACTTTATTTTAATATCAATTTAAAAATATTTAAATTTCCTATTATAGCTGCAGATGCGAAAAAACTTAGTCCCAATAATTCACTAATTATTGAATTAATACAGCTAAAATTTCGTCCACGGTAGCCACATTAGCTAACTTTTATGTAAAATATTTATTTATTAGAAAACGTATATACAACAGTTGACGCAGGTAATTCCCTATTGAGTTATACATGTTGCGGTACAAGCCTATTGCTTCACATAAAGTTTTTTTTTAATTTTCTTTGAGTCTCGGCGCCGCAGCGACAATGTAAGTGTTATATATACATAAGAGATTGGCATGTGGAACCATGCATTTCGTAGCTTAAAGCACCACAGTAACGTTGCAAAACCATGTTTATATCGAGGAATTTTACGTTTTATTTGCGTGAAAGAAAAAACAAAAGTTTTGTAAACAAAAAAAACACAAACAAAAACAAATTTACACTCTGTAGTAACTTTGCGCTCTGTAATAAATTTTCTGGTTCTGGGCGCAAATCTAGCAACTTTTAACTTTATAAATGAACAGAATCGAGTGCTTAAAAATGTAGTTAGAAATAATGTTGTCTTTATTTTAAGTTTTATCGATGTATACTTTCAGTTTAAATAACATAACGTACTTGTATAATGAAATACCCAACCTACTATTAAAGTAATGAAACTAGTATGTTTAACCGACTAAATAGCCCTATACGCCACGATTCAGCCCCGACAAACAAAATGGTTAATATTTTCTTTTATTTGCACTTTATTGGTGAGACCAAGAGTGGACTCTTGGTGAAACTAAGTTCATGTCTCGGCAAAAATTGCTGCTTCGGTTACTCACTGGCATACATGTGTGTGCTTATGTATTTACACATTGGCGGTTTTTGAAATATGAAAATGAAAATGTGCGCACAAACTGTTTCAAGAAAGCCCTTTTTGGTTTTCTAGCGTCGTTTGAAATAACGGTCAACGGAACTTTGGTTTATTCGAAGTTGAAGACAGATGCGTTTCCGGATTATGAGAAGGTTAGTTGTTTGAACTATTAGTATTTTTTAGATATATATAATGCTAGTCAGCACTGCCGCTGTAAACGCCCGTCTAGGCGACGTCTCTCGCCTCAATGGGCCTCGTATGTAATGCGAAAAGAAAAAGCTATAAGTTCCAGATTTAGTACACTGTTCTAAGCAGGCCACAGACACTGTTGTCTACGTTGTTCTGTTGGTGCCTCAGACAGTTTTCTACATTCTATTGTAAGGCTTCAGACACCGTTTTTTATGCTGTTCTATTGTGGGGGCGTCGGACATCATTGACACACCGGTGCTAGCCAATTCATTTTTTCTAATACAAAACCATTGATTTCCTATGTATTTTTTATGTCCTGAAGCGTTTCAAATTTTTGGAAGTTTTTCTTCGCACACTAAATGATCATAACTTGCTCACGGATCGCTCAAATATATATTGCGCTTTCCTTGGATGTTCGTATTGAATTCGATAAAATTTTGAGGTTGAAATTGTGTTTTTAATTTGAAATTATAGCTCCGTTGTTACGCAGTGAGCGAGCAATTTTTTGTGCACAGGTAAATTTTTCTGTCTCCGTCCGTACGGCCAGTTTTTTCGAAATATTTCAGGAACAAAGGAAACTATTCCTATGGGGTATTTAACATTTTTGATAGTTTATAGCTCGGCACATGCTTTCGTTATAGTATAATGCTTTAAACTGTTTTATTTGCTTTGATGAAGGTTTAAACGTTGCTACATAGGATTATAGCATTCATTCACACGTATCCATTAGTATAAAAGGAACAGTTACGGACGGAAATAAGCGCACAAAAAACGAACGCAACAACGTTCGGTTATAAACGAACGTTACTTCGTTCATTTGGGTTTAGGTTCATTCATATACGAACGCAAAAAATCGTTCTAAAATATGATAAATTTTGTTTACGTTTGTTTGTAAACTCATGTTCTGACGTTCGTTCGCGTTTCCCGCTGGTGTTTTGTGCACTTATTTTTGAGAGCGACTCTAGCTCACCTGCAATTTACTGCTCGCTGTGCACTCGTAGTGTGACCAACCTCCAGTACATATTTCTCTTTCACGCGAATTAAGTTTGCTTTAAAGTTCCAACATATGATGAGGTCATTAAATTTTTGGGAGCTAGCTGCTATTTTGTTTTTACTTTAAAAGGGTCGGTACTTTTCGAATTCTAGTTTTGTTTGAGACGTTGCTATTTGTTTTGTTAAATATTAATATTCTCGAAAGTGCCGGCGGTTATTCTTTTTCAAGCTTTGTATTGTTTGTTAAAATTTTACCCTAAATGGCTGGATCCGAAACTCCTTCACAACCCGAGGTCAGTTCTGATCCCGGAGCCCGATCTGGGAGGACCCAAGTAGGAGACAACCTATGTTGGAACCTCAATTATATTTTTGTTTTTACTAACTGCGATTAATTTGCACCTAAATGCAGGCTAAAGAGGGACTAAAAGCATATTAATGACGTAAAAACCGTAATTTAGCGAAATTTTAACATGGGTCAAGAGCAAAACTTTAGCTCATCCTCGTTGCAATAAGCCCGTAATAGACAGTCATTTCAAGTTATCAACAGGAAATTAAATCTGAAGGTGTGATCCATCCAGCCAATAGTGTTCAGCGGGTTAATTTTTTTACGGTGGCTATATAATCAAGCGGATTATAATAGAGAGATTTTCGTAAAAATCGCGGACTACTGTTAATGAAATTCACATAGTCATGTGTTATTGACGGTATAACTGGAAGCTTAGCTGTATTGGTTATTTGTTTGGCAAATGTGTAATATCCATATTTCGTATAGGAGAAATGAGAGGGCTGACCACTCATTTTTCGCGCGTGTCCGCTACAACACGCCTTCGTATGACTTCGAAAATTTTCGTTTTTACCACACAATTTGCGTTCCGTCATTTTTATCAATTTCAGATTTTGCAGAAATTTCCAATATTGGGAAGTCATGGGCTTGGCACCTACATATAAGTTATGTCAATGACTATTGGCGTTTTGGCTGATGGTGCCGCCAATGAACCTTAGAGGTTGAAGTCGATGCTCCCTGCAATAAATTCAAAATATATCCCACACCGGCCGCACTATGTAAAGAAACATAAAGTTCATGAGTATCGATGATTGTCATTATATTTATATCCTTTTAGTCTTCAGCTCTTCATTGTGTATACGATGGAATTATTTTGGAGTGTCCTTGTGTCAATAGTAAATTGTATGCTAGTCGCAGTTGCGTAACGTAACGACACCAATACTTTCTTTAGGTTGTTCAAATGGCACAAGAAATAGCAGAAAGCGGTGAAAGTACTGTCAAGCTTTAGAAATTCACTCTAAAAAATAACTACTATGTATTTAGCTAAATTCACATTTTATTGAACTCACTGTGAGTATTCGCTTAATGTAGCTTTTGTAACATTACACTTCTATTTTTGTGAATATTATTACATTTGGCCGCACATATTCTAGGTATATTTATGGCGGTGGAGGGGGTAGGGATGGTTTATACAAAATGGCGGTTTATACTTTTTTACTAGGAATTTCCAGTCGTGCCAGAGAGTACTGTTGCTGAACTGCTGCGTAGTAGTGTTTTGTCAAGATACAATGTCGAAATGTTATGAGGGAGTATTTTCTGAAAAGTTTATCGCCTAATTAATTATAATAAATTTATTATCCAGTCTGGTTCGTTTTGAATTACGGAACGCTGATACGTGACTAAACTGTTTACACTACGATGTTACTTTTTCTGATGCGCCTACTACTACATACAGTCGTGGTTCGTTCATTTTGTATCAGCTGGCCTCAGGATTTTGGCTTGATCAATTATTGTTGATCTGTTAATTCCAAAATCAAAAGTTTGTTTTTACCACCACGTTTCATGTAGTACAGAAATATTGGGTGGCACCTTATTTTTATTTGTTTTTGTAAAAGTTTGTGGAGTATAAAAATTAGTTGTCTCGTTTAAAACATTCGTGTACTAACGTTGTGGTATTTTATATTACATTTTGTTCTTTTTGTTCTGCTTATACTACAATGGGTGATGGTGTCTATGATTTGCATAATTTTTATAGGTGGTTTCGTTGGCCAAACAAATGGCTGAAACCGGTGAATGTAGCGTAACCGTTGAACCGGGTGAAAAACAAAGTTCATGTGTCTTAATGTAAATTTTATGTATAGCCGTTTTCGGATCATGTCAAGCTCCTCCCACGCCACAATATCTGGTATACAAACTTGACCTGACTGCAGTAGGACAAAAATATGATGTTCATATGAACCCAGGATTAACTAGACGAAGGTTTGTTGCGATAAAATTTTATACTTATGATTTCCCTCAGTGGGTGGGAACTAGACATGATACGCCAGGGATGGAAGAATCTACTTGGCATTATCTATATTTTCTTCATACTACCGCTTTTTTGTCAAAAATACTTTGTTGGCCAAGATGCTACAAGCGGGCTTTATCGACTGAGCGGTTATTTCAAGATGAATTTAAGGCTCAGCGAGTCATTGACCGGAACGAACTGCATTTCAAAGTATATGAATTAAAAGCGGAGCGTTGCTAAGTTTCCTAGGAGAGTCTATACAAGACCCTTGACCAATAGCAAAACAAATGGATGAACTAAAGAATCCTGTCTGAATAATCGCAGAGTAAAAAATTTAATGGTACAAAATCGTTTACTGGGAATTCATGGATAATCGCTTCTTTTCGTGATAATTTATTTTCAAAAATTTCACAGGACACTATAATTTATCTAATTTTGTCCTAAAATTATTTTTTGAGAAATACTATAGGCTTAGAACAATAATTAAGTGGACGGTCTTCTCGAATTAGGTTAATGGCTTTCTGCAGAAAAGTGTTACTAAATGCAGCTTGTCAACTTATTATGCGAAAGGTAACGGCTAGTTCAAGAGTATCGGTGTGTAATATTATTTGCTTGTTTCTTGACTTCTTCTTAACTTCTTGCCGGTTATCAGGGCACTATTGCCAATGTTTTCAATTATATATTGTGCGTAAGGGAAAAATATGGCCTATAAAATTAAGGTATCCGAACTTGCTATTGTCAAATTGAGGATTGAACCTTACTTTCTACAAGGTTGCAGTAACGAAATGGGTCATCAGACTTAACCACCCATACAACATTAGAGATCAGTGTTTTGAACCCCTGGAATGAGGTGAGGCAAAGCCGTGTCATCTACTTACCACGAATTGACAGAGTGCATATGAGTGTTACACCCTTCTCTTATGCAGTCTTTTTACTTTACTAATAATTTATATTGTGGATTTCCGCGCTGACATTTTTGCATACTAAGGAATGAGCGGCCTTGGGAGGATTCAAATGCAATATTATATTAGAGGGCAATGTTACGGTTTATTTATGCCTTTATTGCACTGCATGGAAATGCTTGCATTTGGAGCCATATTGATTATGTATATAACTACAGAAATTTAGTATATACTACAGCCACTGCAAGCATTTTACTTTATTCAGCGGCAGATCATAATATGGCTAGCATGTTTAGAAACATTTTTCAGTGAGTGTATTAGTGCGTTAATATGAATTTCACTAATGCAATTTATTCGCGAATAGCAATGAAAGTACTACTAATTTTTTTAAAGAAAGGTTTGCTTTTGTTTCTGTCTGCCTTAGTATAGTACATTAGGACTATATTTGTTTTCCTTTTGCCTGTTTGTTTCTTTCTTAAATATTGTTGATTCATCACTATTACCGCAATTAGGAGTTTGCCTTTTGAGGAATTTCTGCAATATTATGCTATATTGTATGTGTTGTGAAGGGTGAAACGTAAATATATCTATTTGTATTGTTTTACCTGGATGTTTTTAATGCATTTAGCATAATATTTTTGTTTGTATTAGAGACCGCAAGCGGCCCGGGTGCGTGTAAGCTACCTAATAATGAATATACTGTGCCGGAGTATTTTGGAAAGGGCATATATGCAGAACAGCAGTATTTAACGACGTGGGCATGCCTTTTGTTGTGCTGCATATGTTCGATAACACACGGGCTGAGAACCTATGCACGACCCATTTATGAGGAATCATTCTAAATTTTTGAATGCTGGTTATCGGGATGGGTCAGGTTGCGGTATCGTCAGGACGGGTAGGGTTGATATTTTTCAATCCGATGCAGTCTGCGGTTTATGTATTTGTATTTATATTGAAGTGTTTCAATGCCTTGAATATTATAATGTATATGCTTTCTTTTTTGTTTTATACAGAAATTAGTGTTTAGAGTCATATCTATTCGTGGAAAGTATTGTAGCATAAAATGGAATTTTAATAATTTTGATGTAAAAACCTTTGTGCGCTCCAGGAATACAATAGCCTTCCCGCGCAAGTCACCCCACATTGTAAGTGTAAGAAATCCTACCATCCGGCTTGTTCAGTTTGCCTTCTAGCAATATAATACACGCGCCCAATGTGAATTTTTACAGTTTTAGATTTTTACCACTAATTGTTTTGCAGGTAATTATACTCTGAAAATGCAAATGAACTGAGCAAATAGGAAAATAACCTTGACCAATAGCAAAACAAATGGATGAACTAAAGAATCCTGTCTGAATAATCGCAGAGTAAAAAATTTAATGGTACAAAATCGTTTACTGGGAATTACTGAATAATCGCTTCTTTTCGTGATAATTTATTTTCAAAAATTTCACAGGACACTATAATTTATCTAATTTTGTCCTAAAATTATTTTTTGAGGAATACTATAGGCTTAGAACAATAATTAAGTGGTATATAGTGCAGCCACTGCAAGCATTTTACTTTATTCAGCGGCAGATCATAATATGGCTAGCAAGTTTAGAAACATATTTTTCAGTGAGTGTATTAGGGCGTTAATATGAATTTCACTAATGCAAATTATTCGCGAATAGCAATGAAAGTACTACTAATTTTTTTAAAGAAAGGTTTGCTTTTGTTTCTGTCTGCCTTAGTATAGTACATTAGGACTATATTTGTTTTCTTTTGCCTGTTTGTTTCTTTCTTAAATATTGTTGATTCATCACTATTACCGCAATTAGGAGTTTGCCTTTTGAGGAATTTCTGCAATATTATGCTATATTGTATGTGTTGTGAAGGGTGAAACGTAAATATATCTATTTGTATTGTTTTACCTGGATGTTTTTAATGCATTTAGCATAATATTTTTGTTTGTATTAGAGACCGCAAGCGGCCCGGGTGCGTGTAAGCTACCTAATGATGAATATACTGTGCCGGATTATTTTGGAAAGGGCATATATGCAGAACAGCAGTATTTAACGACGTGGGTCATGCCTTTTATTGTACTGCAGGTAATTATACTCTGAAAATGCAAATGAAATGTAACTGAGAACCAATAAGCATATTTTGAGCCACCAAGTGAATCAATCTTCGATTCAGCATGATTCTATTTTGTCACACGTTGTGTCAAAGTCACATTGACTCAGGCAGACCTAAAATTGACTTATAACGTACTAAATCTGGATGTGGCCTTACTCAATTGAATTTAATTTGACTCATCGTTTTATATATACTGTGTACATTATGAATCGTCTTAATTTTTCAACACAGAATTAATTTTAATAATTAGGTACTAATACGCCGTTATAAAATATCTGCATGTTTAGGAAATCAGAATTGTTATAAAATAATGGCCATGGATTTTCTACCAAAATACTTGGTATGTAGCTTAATTATTGAGTATGTAATTTAATTATATCATTGCACGTGTTGCATGCAGGTTTCACAGAATAATGAGTGCAAAAAGTGGGCGGTCTCGTCTTTAACAACCGTTTGCGGTGATATGATATTTTAGTTTCTTGAAAACGGCTGCTACAGATTTCTGTCTTTAATGACTGCTTGTCTGATTTAAATCAGTAATAGATAGCTATAACAGGCTTTAATCTTATATAGATAGCCAATAAACACAGCAATCTCTAACAGCTAACTGTTAGAGACTACAATCTTGCAGCTAGCCATAACAGATTGTGGTTTATAATAACTAGCTGCCAGAATCTTTTGTCTCTTACAGCCAGTCATAAAATACAAAATTCTATAATAGCTATCCATTTGAATTTTAAATATTTAACGGTTACCCGTAAGTTTTTTTGTATGTTACAGCTGGCTGCAAGATACAAAAGTTTCTAACAGATAGCCATTAGAAACCAAAATCTATTATAGCAAGCTCATTATTGATATTGGTACCCACTCCAGTTTGACAATGCCCCAACCAGTTTGATATTGGCCCCTCTCCAATTTGATATTGGTGCACCACTCCACTTTGATATTGATGCCCCCTCCAGTTTGATATTTTTGCCCCTCTCCAGTTTGATGTTAATGCCCCCTCCAGTTCGATATTGATGTATACTGAACTTGCCGTAACAGATTTTTGTTTCTAATGGCTTGCTGTTGGAAACTTTTGTCTCTTCCAGCCAGCTCTAACATACAGAAATATCTTTCAGCCAACCGTTAAATATTTGAAATTCTAATGGATAGGTATTAGAGATTCGTATTTTATAACCGGTTTTAAGATACAAAAGTTTCTAACACCTAGCCATGAGCGACAATGATCAGTGATGGCTAGCTGCGTGAGATTTTAGTCTCTAACAGCTTGTTGTTACAGATTTCTGTGTTTAATGGCTATCTATATAGGACCAAAGCCTCCTACAGCTATATGTTAGCGATTTTGAATATCAAACAAGCAGTCATTAAAGACAAAAATCTCTAGCAGCCGTTTTCTGGAAACTAAAATATAATTTAACCGCCAATTAGAGATTTTAGTTTCTTGCAAACGGTTAAAGGCAAAACAGCCCATAGCATGCAATAATTCTGTGAAGCCTGCATAAATACAACGGATGCAAATATTGAGACCAATGAATATAAAATTCGTTTATGGCGTGGTCAGAGTTGAGAATCCTTTAGGCAAGTTGAATTTATGTATAATAAAAACCTTGCACATTGCACAGCTATCTTTTCATAGATTCAGATGGGCTGTGGATGAGCTATATATACATACTATATATTACAAAATTTGAACGCGTTGGTGTAAGGCAATCTTGGCTTGACTAATGTTCGCGATTTTTGGATATTTGGAAATTTACGGTAGTAGTATGTATGTTGAGAACCGTCAAACTTTAAAAATACACTCATCATCGGCTTTCGAAAAAGGCGCTATGCTTCTAAATTGGCTATGTTATCCGTATGTTTAGTGTTGTATTGTACCAAAATAAAGCTTTGGTTTTCAACAGTTTGAGCTGTTCGGGATTGTGTTAATTGTCGCTTTAT
Organism: Trileptium ribeirensis; assembly: GCA_030248225.1. Lineage (NCBI taxonomy): Eukaryota > Metazoa > Nematoda > Enoplea > Enoplida > Thoracostomopsidae > Trileptium > Trileptium ribeirensis. The sequence goes on from JASANE010027546.1 coordinate 43,791, forward strand.
ACACAGAAATTTCCCGGTAAATGTTGATGCATAGGATCTTATTTTAACCCTTTTACTGTACCGCAATTTTATACATTGCGAAGTGGTGCATTAAGGCGATTGGTTTTGTAGCGACCGTTGTAAGGTGTCAACCCCTTGTGGCTCGCGACTTGTGTCTCGCACGTTTAACAAACTTAAGCCGTCACTCAGGAACAGTATCAAATATACATTTAGATACATAGATGATATATCAACACTCAATGATGATGACTGTTTTGATCGAATACACAAAAACATATATCCGAATACCCTGATACTTAATAAAGTTAATTCAGTCAATACTGAAGCCAATGTTCTAGATTTAGATATTAAAATTTATCAAGGTATAGCTTCGGTTGACCTTTTTGACAAAAGGAGTTTATTTGACTTTCCGGTTAGTAATTTTCCCTATTTCACTTCTAACCTTTCGATCACGATTTTGAGGAGTATCATATATAGTCAAATTGTACGCATCTTTCAAATATGTAACCAGGAAAATTTTGTTCTTAAAAATATAACACTTTTATGGAACAAATTACGTTCCAGAGCGTATCCAAACAGATTTTTACATAAATACGTTCGAAAGGGTATTGCTCGGGTAATTTCAGATAATTGTAAAACCAATGAGTTACTGCATAAGATTAGGAAGGATGTAGGAAGATAGTTTTTAATTCGTTAAATCCTAAAAATCAAGTTAATACTAATTATTTTATCTAATTCTTAAAATTTACTTAATTTATTCTTATTTCATTCCTTTATATTATATTCATAAATTAATATTTATATTTATAATATTTATTTATTTATAATTATAATATTATTATTATTATTATTATTATTATTATTATTATTTTTATTAAAAATATTTTTTTTATTATTATTATTATTATTATTATTACTTTTATTATTATTTCATTATTACTATTATTATTATATTATTATATATTATTATTACTATTATTATTATTAATTATTATTATTATTATTATTATTATTATTATTATTATTATTATTATTATTATAATTATTAATACTATTATAATTATTATTTTATTTTATTATGCACGTTCACCTCACGTGAGGTAACGTTGCCTTTTGCACTATTTAGTTGGCCACGTGGCTAACACTTTTCTTTCTTTAATTAAGATAATTTCGAATTGATCTAATTATAATACAAGGTTTTTGTTACGGTTTTTACGTCTTGCTGTTTGCATCCTCCAGTGAAGTCGGACGTTCCTATCACGATGGTAACATCGTGATCCGGTCATTTTTTTAATAGGGGACCGGCCTTGTCGTGGTACTGGAGCTTCCCCGGCTTTCCGGAGATCTAAAGGAACGACGCATGTACTGCTGTGACACATAGCTTTAGGATTGTCCTAGTAAATATGTAAGGCAAATTCATTAAGCCTTGTTGGAATTTATTGTAGGTACGTACTCATAGTTTTGGTTATCATCACACTTGTAATTTTATTCTTTTTATTACAGACATTTATAATTATACGGTTGACGAATTATTATGGCAGAAGCGTCGAATTCGCCTTTGGTAGCCGACTTGAATTCTGGTGATACCAGACGAGTGATTGGTATACATGACGATATAGAAACATTTAGACGAAGGCTTACTAGTGGTTAGCAATATAACTTATATTAACATAAATTTATGAGAAAATTCATACAATATTAGTTTATACAATTATAATTATTATTTATATAGTGTACACCAATATTAAATTTCTACTTATGTAAATACATATCTATAAGAAAATATCATAAATTATACAGGGTTGCGGTTCACGGGTATTGTGAGAGTTATCTCCAGCCCGGTGCTGCATCTCAGCGTAATAATACGCTATTATTTTTGAAGTTTTTTTGGTATACCGCTATGGGCGTTTAGCCCAATAGTTCCTTTTTTTGGTATTTATTCATCAATTTTCTCAAAAGAACCTTTTTTGGTATTTATTCACCTACTAAAGACCATTATATTCTTACAAGAGTTCTAGGGCGGGTTATTGTTGATGGTTCAGGGCTTTTACCATAATATGACGCCCATTCCGGAAAGCCCCACAGGTTGGGAATGGGCTGATGCTTCCATGGTATAAATATATTAATTCCATTTTTATGGTTTCAAAATTCAAATCTTATATCAGGCTTCATTCTTAATCGTACCACTTTTTAATATTTTTAAATTAACCTAGGTTAATTCAATCTATACACTATGAACGTAAATAATAATATAAACAATGCTACCGTGGCTTCACGGGATCCCACAACGGGGGTGGGGCAGGCCACTCGTTGTGGTAAATGATCAGTCTCTAATATCGTAACAAAAAAATTTTCATTGGACTACTGCCCTTTACCTAAGCTCTGTAACAAAAATTGTAACATATGAAAACATTTCGATCCCGACCCTGTTTTTGTTTCTTGTTATAACAGAAGACATTTCATCAGGGATAGTATTGATACAATAGTATGAGACATTAAAAATGTAATATATATGATAGAATGTCAGCATTGTGGCATACAATATGTAGGAGAAACGAGCAGAGCACTAAAAATTCGCATTTATGAACATGGTTTGGCCATTAAAAATCATTCCTTAGTTAAAAGTGTTAATCTTTCGGTTCATTTCAATAATGGATTTTGTAAAAACTTTGGAGTTAAGATATTGGATATAATTAAGGATTCGGGTGATTCAAGCAAAGATAAGGAATTAAGATTACAGAGAGAATCCTTTTGGATCAGACATCTCAAAACTAAGGCTCCGTTCGGATTGAATGATAAACTAATTAATCAAAGATTTAATGCTCCTATTTGTTGTAATTTTGTGGGTTGCATTAATAACAGGAAACGGGGCCGTCGTAAACCTAATAATATGAATCTGAGCTCCCCCAACACCTTTTTGAATTATATTACCCATAGTAAGGATGACATTCTTTGAATCAGGAGGGCCATATATATATACTTTTAATGCAAATAAACATTTATGCAAAATTATGTATGAATTAATAGTGTCAGGAACAGTTAAATGCAGTAACTCATTGGTTTTACAATTATCTGAAATTACCCGAGCAATACCCTTTCGAACGTATTTATGTAAAAATCTGTTTGGATACGCTCTGGAACGTAATTTGTTCCATAAAAGTGTTATATTTTTAAGAACAAAATTTTCCTGGTTACATATTTGAAAGATGCGTACAATTTGACTATATATGATACTCCTCAAAATCGTGATCGAAAGGTTAGAAGTGAAATAGGGAAAATTACTAACCGGAAAGTCAAATAAACTCCTTTTGTCAAATAGGTCAACCGAAGCTATACCTTGATAAATTTTAATATCTAAATCTAGAACATTGGCCTCAGTATTGACTGAATTAACCTTATTAAGTATCAGGGAATTCGGATATATGTTTTTGTGTATTCGATCAAAACAGTCATCATCATTGAATATTGATATATCATCTATGTATCTAAATGTATATTTGATACTGTTCCTAACTGATATATCACAAATTTTTAGAAATTCTGACTCATAAGTATATAGATATAAATTTGCAATGTAAGGAGCTGAATCTGTGCCCATAGGAATTCCAACCGTTTGTCGAAAGAGTAAATCACCAAAGCTGAAATAGCAGTTTTGAAGAAGCCATTTTAAACCTTTTATAATTTTGCTGCTAATACTTGTACTCGCAACCGAAGGGAAACGGAGGTCCGTACTCTTGCGTGCTCGAAAGCAAACGGTTTTTTCGAAAGGTGGTCTCGATTTTAATATCAAGATTCTGTATCGAGATTTAACTCAGGGAAGCAATCAGCCTGGTGAGCCAAAATTGTCAAAACTGCCAATTGCACTCAGTTTTCGACCTCTGTAGCATGTGTGCATAGATGATCTTGGCCCAAATATGTAAAGCGTCGAGCTTAGATCATTATCGTCTGAATAAAAAGTTACATAAGTGTTCAACGCGGTCATGACTTTATGAGTGGCAGAGAGACAAAAAATAAATTTCTGCTTTTTTTCGTCCCTAACACTATATGTGGAAACTCCACTCGCTTCGGTCGTTACGTTTCAGCAACAGTGCCTGTGGCTGGTGGGCACCCTAAATACCGGTGGCCCCCCCCCCCCAATTGGGGGGTATGGGGGGCGCAAAGCACGGTACTGATTTATCCAAATTAATACCTAATTTTTATCCAAGCCTTAATTATCGCCTTATGTAGGAGTAGGGTAAAGTAAAGAGTAAAACAATTCCAGGAGTAATCTTCCCTGTCGAGTTGAAATATTTACTGCCGAGTAGGCATATTTTACCTGTGAATTTTAGTTTTACCTACGAGTACTCGTTTTAGCTGCGGGTAATATTGTTGCCTGCGAGTAAATTTGCCCTACCTGCAGCTACTTTTTTATTCGATAGTAAATGGGCCTTACCTGCAGCTAATGTTTATATCCGCGAATAAATTTGTACTGCCTGCAGGTGATTTTGTCTACCTGAGAGCAATTTTGTCCTACCTGCGGACAGACTTTTACCATAGACCTATAAAAACAATAGCGGGAAATTTAGTTTTAAATGTTCGGAGGCTGCGCGGAAAAGATAAGTGAATGTTACGCGTGTTTCCGGGGTTCGACTTTCTAGCCGATCTCTGTTTTCGCTTTTTTACATATTTTGGACATGGCTGGTGCAACTTGTCAACGACGATTGTATTTGCAGCAGTGTGGAGGACACTTGCTGCACATTAATTCCTCATATATAAGCTATCTACAGTGTTCATATGATTAAAACATTTTCTAAGTACGTACTGAACAAGAATTTCAAAACTATGGTTTTAATCAATAATCATATCAAATGTCGATAGTCGTGTATATCTTGACAACGATACGACTGTTGCTGCAGAAAATTATTTCATACGTGTATTTATATTTGACTTAGCAACTCGTGAAAAATGTGGTTTACCAAATTGGAAAAGCTCGCTAAATGGCAAGTACCGTTTGGATTTTAAACAAATGCCGAACTTTTTTATCACTGTTGATTGTTTCTTATAACTGAACATCGCACTGTCCCAATTTTGACAATATTAATAATATAGTCAGAAATGAGAATAAAAATTAAAAACACAACAATATTGTTCAGAAAGGGAACATCAAAATGATAGCCGTGTAACCACCTCAAGTAATTTCATTTAGCAGGGTAGCTTAAATGCCTGCTCGTAAAAAGATATTAAATGATATTAAAACTAGAACTTTAAAAAAGATATTAAATGATGCGCTGCGAAAAATTTGCAGAAATACGCAAAAACAAGGCGAAAAATTGTCAAAAATAGTTGCAATTTTAATCGCAGATATGTAAGAAAACTGCCTGTGGATAGGTGTTATCCTCACTTTAAAATGCTGGCCCTGAGTGTTAACACTGTATAGTGACGATTATTACAAGCCTCACGCGGGTAGGTGTTATCCTCACATCAAAATTCTGGCCCTGAGTGTTAACACTGTATAGTGACGATTATTACAAGCCTCACGCGGGTAGGAGTTATCCTCACTTAAAAATTCTGGCCCTGAGTGTTAACACTGTATAGTGACGATTATTACAAGCTTCACGCGGGTAGGTGTTATCCTACTTCAAAATTCTGGCCCCTGAGTGTTAACACTGTATAGTGACGATTACTACAAGCCTCGCGCGGTTAGGTGTTATCCTCACTTCAAAATTCTGGCCCTGAGTGTTAACACTGTATAGTGACGATTATTACAAGCCTCACGCGGGTAGGTGTTATCCTCACTTCAAAATTCTGGCCCTGAGTGTTAACACTATATAGTGACGATTATTACAAGCCTCACGCGGGTAGGTCTTATCCTCACTTCAAAATTCTGGCCCTGAGTGTTAACACTGTATAGTGACGATTATTACAAGCCTCACGCGGGTAGGTGTTATCCTCTCTTCAAAATTCTGGTCCTGAGTGTTAACACTGTATAGTGACGATTATTACAAGCTTCACGCGGGTAGGTGTTATCCTACTTCAAAATTCTGGCCCTGACTGTTAACACTGTATAGTGACGATTATTACAAGCCTCACGCGGGTAGGTGTTATCCTCACTTCAAAATTCTGGCCCTGAGTGTTAACACTGTATAGTGACGATTATTACAAGCCTCACGCGGGTAGGTGTTATCCTACTTCAAAATTCTGGCCTTGAGTGTTAACACTGTATAGTGACGATTATTACAAGCCTCGCGCGGGTAGGTGTTATCCTCACTTCAAAATTCTGGCCCTGAGTGTTAACACTGTATAGTGATGATTATTACAAGCCTCACGCGGGTAGGTATTATCCTCACTTCAAAATTCTGGCCCTGAGTGTTAACACTATATAGTGACGATTATTACAAGCCTCACGCGGGTAGGTGTTATCCTCACTTCAAAATTCTGGCCCTGAGTTTTAACACTGTATAGTGACGATTATTACAAGCCTCACGCGCACAGTTATCCGTTTTCATTTTTGAAAGTGTACATGGGATATTAAAAATTCTTTTTTTTTCGTTCCACTACATTGTTGACGTGTATGCAATAGTACATTTGTTTGGATCTCCATTCATAAAATTTTTGTCACAATCTGAATTTTCTTAAACCTGAGTCTGCGTGATGGTAAAATTTTTTACTGTATTTGTTTTATAACGACTGCATGATTATGTTTTCTACATAATGTGCAGTTCGATCGTCTGGATCAGCGTTTCGTGATCTGTTTTTCTGTGATTGTTGTATTATAATTGTACCATTATCTATCTCCATATACCGTGCTTCCTTTCGCCTTTTGTGTGTTATATCTACTTTATGAGTAAAAAAGCTATGCATTGTATTTATTATTGTTCAAGGAGTGAGTAATTGAAAATAATTTTTTGTTGGGTTTGTAGGTTGCTTAACATAAGTTATAAAACTAAATAATACATTTGAAAAACTCATAGTATATACTATAATGTACTAGGCCCAATTCTGGCCCTAAACGATGTTAGCTTCACCACCATTTTGCGCAGTGGTATCCCAACGATCACAGGTTGCTTTACTCCACGAAGAACCGCTAGTTGACCTAAGGGAACCAGTTATCTAAATGGGCTGCCGTCGGGTTAACCAGGGTTCGACCTGGCACCTGTATTGACCGACGATTCTAGTGAGGGTGAACCCTTAAACCTGCTCATAAAGATTACGGAGGCCCCTTTTTTCTTTTAGATTCTTGTCTTCCGGGATTGCGAGCGTAGATTCTATCTTGATTGCCCCACCCCCACTTTTTCAACATGCCCATACCAGGGAGGCTCTATGGGTTACTGCATTCTAATTTGTAAGGTAACTTATCCTCGTTCCTTAAACCACTGATTATCGCTGCTTTAAGCACAGAACACCACAGTTATTTATTCTGTTTATGGAATAAATCATCCCAAGGCGCAGCAAATATATCAACGTATAGTATAGATAATAACATTACAGCACGGAGTGCCATACCCCAACCTCTGATCCGACACGTAAACCCCCTTCCCTACTTAGCCCTTTATCTTGACCTATTAAACTGAAACGCGGATGACATCTTTAGCTTCGTTCTGATGCCAATCTGAACTTGTGCCTAGATTTGAATTTAACTTGCACCCCATTGGAACGATTGAACATGGAGTCACCTGCGGACGCCGATTGCCCTGAAATCGTGGGCTTGTAGCATGTGTTCCCCATCCTTTGATCGCAAAATTTGCCATCATCGAGACCAAACGAGATGCTAAAAGTGTATATGGTTCGAGGGTCAATCCTGCGTTCCTTGGGCCCAGGGCAACATGGCATGCCCTCGGTTTCTGATTTAAAAGTAAACTTCGACATGGCTCTCTGCCGTAGCTGCACTGTTTGAGAACACACGTCTAGGCGTTTTATTGCATTGGGGTGCGTGTTACCTGCGAAATCTCATCAGGGCAAAAGCTCCGGTTTGGGTAGCGGTTACTGAATATTTAATACTAATTTCTTTTTGGAAATATTTCTCATAGATTTTTGCAGTTATGGTTAAGTGATGCGTAATTTCCTATGTATAAAGAATTTCCAAATTCAAAAATTTCCTTAATGTTAAGACAATATTTATTTATGGTCAGAACTAAAATGTTACAGGAAATATTTGGTACTAAGACTAACACAGAGGGATTCAAATATCAAATACTAATAATTGGGCGAACTCATTGTTGGTGCTATAAACTGTAAACTTAAAAATCGTGCGAGATTACTGACAATTGGAAATTAACAACGAGGCTAATTTTGGCAACTTTAAATCATATTACGATCGATCTATTCGATATCGATATTCATACATGAGAAACCTTAAATTTTAGGTTAACGCTCATAAGTATAGGTGTATGAAATGTTTAGTTCCGTTCCCAATATTCTATTCTCAAAATTTAATCAGTGCTGATGTACTTATATAAGCCTAAGGTATACTTAACGCTTTGCCATGGGCAGGTGTCGGGCAGCCAACTCCGAACACCAATTTTACCCAATGTTTTTTCAAACCTAATAACGTAACTTATTACAACGTTGCTTGTTTAACGGTAAGAATATGATATTGTATTGCTATAGCAATGGTTGCTATCATCTTTGCTCATCTCGCGCTCATGAATTTTTGCGCCATACAAGGGTTTTGTTATCAAAATTGTAATTATTTACGTTTTTATACCTAACTTATTTTTTATTTGAGTATGTATTGTTGGAGAAGCGTCTGGCTTAATGGCTGCATTCAGCAGGATTATAGGTTGTTTTTTTTCAGTATGCAAAGCTGGATCCTGGATTTCCCTTTGGCTTATGTAATGTTTTAGCTTATGACTCTCTGTTATCTAGTTATCACAGTCACTCCAACTGAAATTCAAACTGATATATACACAGTAGTAAATGATACCAGCGGAGAGATTGAAAAATGTACTGCTGCTTTCCCTATTTTTTCACGGAAATCCAAACTTAGTTGTACTAGCTAGGACCAGTTCTGGCCCTAAGGGATCCCAGCTGCACCACTCTCAATACTCACTGTGGTGCCCGGACAACCCCGGCTTACACTATTTCCCGGTGGACCCAGGTCTGACCAAAGGAAACCGCTTAGCTTAGCGGGCTGCTCGGCGGGTTTACCAGGGTGTTCGGCCTGGCCCCTATATTGGCCCACGTGTCTAGAGGTATGGAGGTCCCCCTGAGGGAGGGTCATCCCTAAGCCTGCTCACAGGTAATGGGGTTGACCCGTCATTCCCTCTAGCTCCACTATTTGGTTAGAATCTGTGGCCTGGGGAAAATCTCCTGGTTCGCGGACATGAGATACCCTACCCTAATTTACAGGATGGGTCATTCCTCCACGCCGATTAACGATTTAAGGCGGGGATAAACAGGGGGCGAGATCCTCACCGGGCGAGCGGGGGTGCGAGCACTGACAGGACTTGGAAGTTACGAGGAAGTGCTATGCAAGCGAGGACGGGCAATTGAAATTCGCGTTGCTCTTCGCTTATCGTAGGAAGGGTTCCTGGTTATTCCAAAAAGTAAAAGGAGTAGCTCGAGTTTCCTAAAATAGTGTTCCTTATCGATTTCGCCTATAAAAATGCACACGTCAGATATTTATTTTGGGGCACTCCCTCTTTTGACAACATAGTATTTCAGTATACAGTGAAATTTTTGAAAGCATCGATACTACAAGGTTATTACAATGCACCCCCAACGCTACCTAGGTTATGATTAAAGGAAAAATTCTTCGCACCCCACGGCATTACCATTTTACGAGCGAAGGAAAATTGTTTACTCTCAGGAGCGAAGTTTCCTAGAACACGGGTACCGTTCTTGGCTCAGCCGGTCCCTAAGCTGATTTAAGAGCTACTGTCTTTTAAGTGTCGGCCCCAGTTTGCATGACGAAATGATGTTTGATGAGCTCGCTAGGGCTCTTTTAGAAACGCGGAACCCTTTACCCAAAATTTTACTATCTGAACCTTAAGTTTTGTTGTGCTCCTCGTTAGAAAAGCACGTGCCTAGCTGTGTTTCTGACTACCCTCCCACAATTTCTTCCGTCAGATGCATTTCTGAAGTTTTCCTATGAATTTTCTTTCACTCGAATCTGCTCGACTTAACTACTAAGGCGCGGCCCAGCACTTGTGGGAGCACGGGGCATCCGTTGGACGCCACAGCACCCACAAGGGCTGCCCTTTAGTGCTTAGGCCTACGCGAGAAAACTTTCGGAAGCTTCCTATGTGTAATCCCGGGCGAGCACCTTCCACGCGTCCGCTGTGTGAAGGGCCCATCCAGGTTAGTCCCGAATGCGGTGCACTCGTAGATCCTACGAAATTTTGTAAAAATGACAACTCTCCATCCGGCTAAACGAATACTTGCAAACAGCTACCTTCTTAAGAAAAACTTTAAAACAGTCCTAAATACGTCCACCGAGCGCTACAAAACACCACCCGGCGGACGGGGAACCAGTCGAGAATACCCCTCTCCCTTTTTTCTCCACAATTTTGACCCCGTTTTTTACTCATTTTTGTCCCGAACTCAGCCCCCTTTTCCCCCAGCGCGGGCGCAGCACTTACGGGAGCGCGAGGCATCCGTCGAACGCCACAGCACCCGCAAGGGCTGCCCCTGGTCCTATGCTCGAACGAGAAACTGCAAACTAATAAGGAAAACGGGGCGGGTCCTTCACACGCGTCCGCTGTGTGAAGAAACTTCCCCTGGCCCGAAAAACGAAACGAAAGAAAAGCAAAAACCGAAAGAAAACGAAAACAGCGCTGGCGACAGCCGCCAACAAAACACGCCAACTTTCTCGGCTTAACCGCTCGACTGGTCCCACTGTGCTAACAGGCCGTCTGCTTTTATAGGCCGACTTATTTCCACCCCCCTTTTTTCTTTTCTATCCGCGCGCCCTTGAGACAAATCTTCTAATTACTAAAATACAAGCGACATACACTCATATCAAAGCCGAAAACCGAATAAACGTAAACAGCGCAATATATAAATATATATATATATAGGTTTTTTTGGAAACTATACGTCTTAAACAACACAGCAGCTAACAAACATTGTACGTACATATGCGGCTTCCTCCGAAAACAACCAACATCGTCGCCAGCCCCCCCTATGGTACCCATATTAGAGCAGCCATATGTGGCCGAAGATCGCCAAGAAAAACAAAACCGCCCGCTGGTCGGTGCGGCAAAAGTTTTGGAGAGAATTATAACGGCGCTCAGAGTGCCGTTTTGTCATAGGGATATCGGCACATTTTTGCCGATATCTCGGGATCTAAAACCAGTAGGCGGCCGGGGGCAGGACCAGAATCATGCCCTGGCAGGCCGGCTACTGATGAGAGTTTGAGATTTAATATTTCTTTTATAGGAGGCCTGTTAGAGGCCGATTTAGGCGCCCGAAAACGAGAATTTTGATGTCTCCTTTAAGTTTAGGGGATCCTGAGCGGACCCGAGGGGGTGGGCGGTCCCGGTTTTGGACTAAAGAGTTAGGGGAGGACCCGATAAGTGTCCCGGGCTCCAAAAATCATGGAGTTTAGATTATTTCGGGTACCCTTTAGGGCTTAGAAAATTGGAGGCTTAAGTGCCTGTTTGGGGATCCGTAAGTACTTAGGGGATCCAAATTTTTAGACCCGCCGGGGCGATTTGACACCCCAGCAGTGTCCTTAAGATAGTTGAGTCACCCCTTTTTTCCAAAATTTGTGGGAAAACCCCAAAAATTGAATTTTCGCGTCGCACTCCTAAAATAATGTCTTAAAAATTTTGTGCCCACCATGTCAGTTGTTTCTGACTGAAAATTTTATTTATTTGAACATGATCGGCCTGAGTTGCGGGACTTTGAACTCCTCCTGACTAATTTCTGGCTCCCCTCCCGTTTTCCTTTATATACTGTACACACTACGTATTATAGGCACCCCACATCAAGTATAACATAATACACAAAAACACTGTATGCATACAATATTCTAGCCATTGTAATTCACAAGGATCGACCGGACACCCCTAACCGTGGTAACCTTTCACTTCCGGTGCCAAAGTCGCCCCGGGCACCTGCGGGCGGCGGAGTGCGACCTTATAAACACAGTATAAATGAAGTAATATAGTTTATTTTTATGACAATATTAATAGCACTACACAATGATTCTTTTATCAAGAGGCCACACTCCGCCGGTGTCCGGTCGTCCGTTTCCCATGTTCCCTACGAAATTTGCTACGCTTCGCGCGTTTTACCGTCTTCCTAAAATTGGGCTGTTACATCTCTTAAAATTTTTTGGATTTATTAGACTCCTTACTTAGGGTAAGAGTTCAAATCTAATGGAAAATGAGTTTGTGTGAAATTTCACTGTTAAATCCGTAGATGTACAGCCCGTTATTCGATTTAGCTTGAAAAGTTTAGAGATCGTTATGAAATTCACGTGATATTTCCAAAGGTTTTAAAAATATGTATGAAAATTTAAGAAAATTTGCGGGAAATTTGGAGAAACTTTACCAGATTTCCTGAATTTCCGTAAAAATTTGATAAATTTCAGTAAATTTGTATGAGTTTCAGTAACATTTTTGTAAATTTTATTGTACATGTTGGGGCAGAAGGGCGACTTAGGGTTGTCCGATATCCCTGTGTACGCAAGAAAACGTGAAAAACGTCGCCCCTTCTCCCTTATTTTCCGGAAATTTTCGAAGTTTTCCCTTATGGGCTAAACTATTGAAATGGTATAGCTCAAGTAAAATTTCCTTTTCCTATGTTAGTTTAGCGTTAGCTCCTTGCGCCTGATCGCCTAAAATTACACTGTAATTATTCATTCACATATGTAATATAATAACCGTTCATTATTGTACATAATATATATACACTGACACGTACCTCCAAAAGTTTGTTTGGGTTTGGTCACTCCCAGGAAAGGGTCCGGACTGCCAGGGTGCCTGACCCAGGAGTTCCCTATAAATCGCAAACATTCTTTAGCGTTTCTGTAGGCTTTACAGGGAGAAAAAAATAGATTTCGTATTTCGTGAGTTTCGGGGCTAGGTTGGCTTAGTTTGGGTTGTTTTGTACTATTAGTGCTTCCGACTAACCCGGCTTCGAACAATGTTCCTTTAGAAATTTTGCATCGCTCGGTTTCGCGCGCTTTCGCTGCTTCTCGCTGTCACTAGTCTTAGTCAGGTCTCATTCACGGTTTTCAGTTAACTCTCGCATGGACCTACTCGCTTGCAGTGCCACTTTTCTTGTGTTACTTTTACGGGTTAATCCCCTGAGGTGTATGGTCCTGGTACTACGATTCCGCTTGAAGCTCCGCGTGGCGCGGTGGATAGCGTGATGTCTGCTGGGTAGAAATGCTGTCCCTCGAGTATTCCAACACCTACTGTAGGTACGCCAAACGGGACTTCCTCGCTGGTAGCCACTATTTTTTCCATCGTGGTCACTGGCACTGTATGTTGTCCGTACTCTACCTGCGTATCTCGGCTACCAGGTTCTGGTATGTATGAAAAGGCCTCCTGACTAGTAACTTGCTCTTGTGCTATTGGTGGCCAGGTAGGTTCAATTTCCCTATCCGGGTCAGTTAGGAGAATCCGATTTCTAACCGTCCTTGGATTTTGTGGTTCGTAATCGTCCGTCCGGTACTCGATATGTTCCATTGCTGCTTGCTCGGCTTCGATTTCAGCGTAGGTTCGACGATAGAAATTAGGGTCGTTAGGGTCACCCATTTCTATGCTTTCCGTATCGGAACTATCACTGACTGCTGTTCTTACTGTACGTACTGCTACTTCGTCTACCGGTTCTATCTCGGTAACGAAATCCCTATCAGCGATAATTCGTTGGGTTGCCTCTGTTAAACCCCGCTCTAGTACGGAAACATGTACCTGCCCTAACCAGTCTCCTACATTGGGTACTGGATCTAGTGCCCTAAAGCATGGCTTAGTTCTATTTATATGTACGACATGGGCCATGCCTTCTGGATTAGAATGCATTCGCACGCGCATGCATGGCGGAGTGATCCCCAATATTTCGTACGGTCCACACCATCGAGGCGTGAGCTTTCTAGATGTTCCTGGCGTGGTATCGTGCCTATAGACCCAAACTAATTCTCCTGTACGATAGCGTGGTTCGCGGGTTCGCCTATCGTACCTTAACCGATTTAACTCTTGAGCGGCTTTCATTGATTGGTAAGCACGCTCCCTAATAGAAGCCATCCAGCGCTGCGCGTTGGCCCTATAGGAATGTGCTCCTGTGTATCCGGTGGCTGCACTTTGCGTGTCGTATTCTCCAGGTAACCTTGGGTAAAACCCATGCATCAGCAAAATGGTGGGTATTTCGTTGCTGTGTGTACTGAAGAGTTATAGGCCATGATGCAGAATGGTAGGGACACGTCCCATGAGTGGTGGTCATCTTGTGGTACACTTACTCGTAACAAGTATAGTACTGTCCTATTGAATCTTTCAATTTCGCCGTTTGCTTGGGGGTGATAAGCTAAACTCATGTGCCGAAATATCTGCATTTCTTGGCACAGTTCTTCAAACATGTGCGCTGTGAAGGCGCCTCCTCTGTCGGAATAGAGCTCCCTGGGAGCTCCGTACCTATTGACTACCTCATATAAGAATATGTGGGCAGCTGTATTAGCATCCTGGTGCCTTATTGGCACTGCTATTGCAAATTTTGTAAACTGGTCTATGAATGCAATAACATAACGATTGCCTGCCTGCGACCTAACTTGAATATCCAGTATGTCCACAAATACACGGTACATTGGTTGATTTGCCAACGGAACCCTACCCAGTCCGGTGGTTATCCGAGAAATTGGGTCCTTCGCGGATTGACATAGGGTGCATCGCCTGATCCATTGTTGTACGTGTTCGGACATACCTTTCCAATAGTAGAACTGTTTTAATTTAGCTATAAGCCGGTCACGGCCAGGATGTCCTCCGTATAAGGTATTGTGTTTATGTTTGAGTATTTGCTGTACGAGCGTGATAGGGACGCATAATTTGTAATTTATATCTCCGGGTTGCAGCGGATGCATGTATAATATTTTGGTGTCTGCGGCTAACTCAACGTAGTGAACTCGCATTTCTATCCTTAACTCCCCTAGTTCGGCTTTAGGCCGAGTTTTGTTGTAAAGATACCACCAAATTGGACCCAACTCCGGGTCATTTCGTTGTATATACGGCAAGAGCCGTACTAAATTGAAATCTGGGAGGTCCGAAAAGAACGGCAGATATATATTTTCGTGTGTGTCCTGTGCGTCCTCAATTCGGACGGTTGGTAGTATCTCGGTTTCATAGTGCATCATTAGTTTCATGAGCCTATCGAATTCCTGTTCGGTTGGTAGTGTGGTTGCTCTTAGGCCCATTGTTTCTGATTCGGTGCGAAACGGTCTTTTGGGTCCTCGAGCCTGAGGTCTGCCTTCAGAACCCGAGAAAGTAGTTGTACGTACCGACATTACTGGGGTCTCCCCTGGATCCATCCTAATTGGGATAGCACTTAGCGTGGCTGCCTGTTGGGTCAGCGTGGCTGGGGGTACTGTAGTTGCTTGCGCGTCGGGGACTAGTTGCGATGGGATTGCTTCCGGATTTGGTTGGCCTGGAGGAGCTATTGGGCTTCCCGTTATAGGGGTTGGCGCGCCGGTTGCGAGCGGGGTAACAGTGCGTACGGGATACGGCAGGTGCGATTGATCCCATGCTGCGCAGGTTGTTGGCGGGCGTGGTCCGGTGGGTCGTCCTCGACCCATCATAAGGACTTCGTAAGTGTCATCTATTTCCTCGATTACAGACGGGTCGTATCTAGGGTCGCGTGACAGAGCATCTGCATTGCCATTTTCCTTACCTGGTCTATATAATATTTCGAATCCCCCGAATTCAAGTAATAGCTCGCTCCGCCATTGGGACAAGCGTGAGTTTCTGGGTGGTTTGTCAAACAGGGTTTTAAGTGGTTTGTGGTCGGTTTCGACGTGAAACTTGTGCCCTACAAGGTAATGCTTGAAATGTAATGCAGCCCATCTAATAGCAAGAGCTTCGGTTTCTATTGCGGGATACCTGCGTTGATAATCAAGGAGGGCCTTACTAGCGTATGCAATGGGTTTGATTCCTTGCTTAGTTTTCTGGGATAGCACTGCACCCATAGCATATCCTGAGGCGTCCGTTTGCAGAATAAACGGCTGTGTGAAATCAGGGTGAATTAGGACTGGTTCATCTAGCAGTGCTTGTTTCAGCCTCTTAAAAGCTTCCTCACACCTGGGGGTCCATTTGAATTCTGTGTCTTTGCGTTTTAGTTCATTTAATGGTTCACAGATGTCCGAATAGTTTTGGATAACTTTATGGTAATAACCTACAAGTCCTAAGAAACTTTGGAGTTGTTTCAACGTTTCCGGACGTTTGAATTCTTCGATGGCTATTGCCTTTTCTGGGTCTAGTTTGACACCTTCAGTGCTAATTATGTGTCCTAAGTAGTTGAGGCTGCCTCGTCCGAAGTGACATTTTGAGGGTTTGAGTTTTAAATTTGCCTTACGGAAACGATCGAAAACCCGAATCAGGTCTGCCAGATGGGCCTCGAATGATGGTGAGAAAACTAGGATGTCATCGATGCATATTAGGCATTTTTCCCACTCAAGCCCTTTCAAAATCATTGACATGCAGCGTTGAAAGGCTCCGGGGGATGAATTTAACCCGAACGGTAGGACGTTATACTCATACTGTCCGTGTACCGTCACAAAAGATGTCTTATCTTTGGTTTCGGGATCTAGTTCTAACTGCCAAAATCCCTTGTTTAGATCCAAACTGGACATTAATTTCGTATTCCTGAGACATCCTAGTATATCATCTATGCGTGGCAGCGGGTACGCGTCTTGTTCTGCTACTGTGTTGACCTTTCGAAAGTCGACACAGAGTCGGAGAGAGCCGTCACTCTTTGTTACATAGACTATTGGTGATCCCCAAGGTGAGCTCGATGGGGCTATGAGGCCTGCGTCTAGCATGCTATTTAGTTCTTCCCTAAGTGGTTCGCGTAAGGAATGTGCCAGCCTATACGGTGCCTGTTTGATTGGCTTTGCGTCCCCTGTTTCTATGCGATGTCGGTGTTCCGTGTATCGTCCAAGGTCAAAATCATGTGTGCTGAATACGTCCGCATTTTCAGCAATTGCGGTTTTCAATTGTTTTAATTCGAAAGGCGATAACAGTGTCTTATCGAAATCTATTTTACTCAATACTGTTTGAGCGCGTTCGTGATCAATGGAGCGCTTGCCTGCCTCAATGTGTTCAATAATCCTCTCGGGGTGGGTAGTGATATGGTTCAGCTGTTTAGCCTCCTTATGTTCCTCATATCGTACCAAATTTTGATTCGTATCCTTAAGGAATTGTATTGTCGGATTGCTCATGACCTCTATGTGCCCAATAGTTTGTCCTGAATATATGGTGACCGGGGTATTACCAAAATTGATCACTGCGATTGGTATGGTTCGCCGACTCCTGAGCACTAATGCGTGTGCCATTGCAATGTCCGTCATTTCGGGAGCGGGGACAAATAGAGCAGGTCCTACGCCTGTGTCAGCAATTTCGGGGATGGCGTTGATAAATGTTTCTGTATTTGGTTCGATGGTGGTGAGCTTCCTGCACATCACCGCTATTAAGGGTAGGTCATAGCGTTCTAAGCCTGCGAAGGGTATTTTGGCTTCTTCCTCATCCATGCCAATTTCTAGACAACGCTCGCGAAAGTTTATGATGCATTTTGGTAGTTGTGACAAGAAATTTGTCCCTAAAATGCAATGGTACGGAGCGGTTTGGGTGACGAAGAATTCCGTCTGGACCTTAATAGGTCCAATTGATAAGGGTACACTTATGCTACCGTCCAGTGCTAGTTCCTGTTTGGTGGCCGATACTATCCGCGTCGAGTCGTCTGGGCGGGGCTGAAGACCTAGCTTACTCACCAGATGTTGTGATACGATAGAGACGTCCGCGCCTGTATCGATCAACGTGAGGACTGGTGTCCGGTAGATGAAAGCGTTAATGAGTAACGGTGCGTCTATGTGGTGCATGGCATTAACTTGTCGGTGGTAAGATATCGTGCGATGTCCCCTACGTTGCGCACGCTCGGGTACTGCAAATAGTTCCGTAGGTTCCACCAGAACAACGTCCTCGTCCTCATTGGGGTTATTTAGTCGAGCTGATCGACGAGGGCTCACTGTCCGCAATTCCAGGTGTTCCGTGGACGCGGCTGGAGCTGAAACTGCCGGTCGGACTGCGTCTGGAGTACCATACTCGTTCCCGGTTTTGATGTTCAACTCAAGCCTCTTTGGGTTTGTTTGGCCACATGGTCGTTGCTGCCACCAGCGTTGTAAGCGTCCTCTTATACATTTAGCGCAGAAACCTGCCTTCTTCCTGAAGTAAATGATAGCCCCGATGCCCACAACTACTAGTACAACGAGCATCCAAAGATAGGGAGCGACTCCCGTTGTCGTAATGTATGGGAAGTCGATCACCTTCTTCAGCTGCTCGTCGGCTATCCGTTGGACCTGTAAGTTGGTAGCCTTGGCGTGTTCTAATGAGCTCCAAGTAATGGGTCGAAGAGGAATATCTGGGAAGTCACGTATGGTGATGTTAGGTCCGATGTGAACGATGACCTCCTGAGCGTCTAGTGTACTAGCGAGCATTAGTGGTCCGACCACGAGCTGGGTGTAGTTGCTGTGGGACAACCATAAGACTCCATTTTCTGGTATCATAATGGTTTCTCCGCGCGTAACGTGGCTGAGGTGCTTTTGCTTGGAGACCACGGCTTTGGGCTCGGAGGTTCGAATTAGTACTCCTTGTGCGGTGGTGTACACGTCGGCATGGTTGACCATTGGTCCAACCAATGCGCTGTTCTTGCATATGCGGCGCGTGTCATCTGGAGCATCTTCGCCCATGATAGCCCCACCCGTCCAAACAGCGTGAGGAATGGTCGGTTGCCAAAGCGTGAACCTCGCAGAAAGCAATGCCCGGTCGCGTGTTGCATGCGTGCAAGTTCAGCACCTCATATCGTGCCTGTTCAACTCGCGTAGCGTATTCCGGCAGAGGTAATCTCATATGCGCGCGGCGCTCCGGTACGTTCCAGCCGACGTTGTATATTCGAAAATAAGGCCGGACGTCGTCCGACGTAACCAGCGGAACCCTTAAGATGAATGCAAATTTGAACGTACCCAGGTCAATGTGCACTGGGTAAATTTGCCCAAATTGGTAGGCTAGCGCCGGTTCGCGTATTAGTATGGTTTGTCCTATTCTCGGATCCTTTTCGAATAGACGCTTTAGTGTCGCGGCATCCACCACTTTTGGTGATAGCTGCCCGCTCATCATGGCCTCCATGACGGCGTCGACCGAAGAGCGCAGGCTAGTGCGAAACATGTGGTTTACTAGTTCGCGGTGCACCTCTGTCACGTAGCGTTGTTCCTGGCACCTAACCTGTTCTATCATGCCAACCACCTCCTGCATTTCATGGTGCAAGAAGGAGTAAAGCTCCTCGTTAGCGCGTGTTAATTTCAGAATTGCTCGCGAGTTGCCCTGAGCCACGCTATATGTGTTTCGCATTTCCTTAGACAGTGCTACCACCTGTTTGTTTAGATCTTTTAGGTGCACTGCATTTGTGAAGGCTACCCCTACTCCTAGAAATCCTGTAACCACGCCAGCAGCTCCGGCTAGGGCAGCGAGGAACCTTTTCTTCCGAGCCCTAGGCTCCTCGCAAAAATGAACGTTCGCTTCGCAATACTCGCGCATTAAAGCCATGTAATAGCTCGTATCTAGCACACCCTGATAGGTGCTTCTTAGCTCTCGTTCCAACTCTTGAATTTTGCGTTGTAGATCCGGCATAGTAGTACAATTCGGGTTGGGGCAACAGTTCCCCAGGCACGGTTTACCCCTGGGGGTGTAGACACACCACGCCATACCGGTTGCTTGCCTGCTCGGTTGTAACCCATCTAAGGACAATCGCAAAACGATCGGTAGAAAAGTGGATCGCGCGGCGGTTATTACCAGACCCTGTGGTTCGATTAGGGTCCCCACTTGTTGGTTAACCATGGCTCCTAAACGTGCTACCTGGTCCGAAAATGGCGTGGCGATTGCCTGGGTCTGACCCATTTGTTGAACGATAAGCAGGAAAATCACTAATCCCACGAATCTAATCCCGCGGCTCCACAATTCTACAGCTGCTACATATTGTCGGCTTAGTCTGTTTGAGAAGGGCCGTACCGACCTGGTCAGCATTGCTCGGCCACCCTCAGCTGCGTCCACGTACGGTTCGTTTCCGAGATCGTCATTGTCCGAAAGTGAGTCGAGCTCGGAAACCACATCGTCTGAGTCGAGCGTTACGATAGCGGGTATGTTAAATTCGTCCTCGCTCATATCACTGGGGGCTGCGCTCAACTCGCTCTCGAGCTCCTCCTCGTCAATGAATGTTATGTCCGCGTCCGGGTTGACAATCGAGCCCGCGTCCATGTCGTCGTCCGGATCAGCTTGCCAGATATTTTGTGCGGGCTGACGCAACCATAATAGTCTCATGTGTAACAGTTCTTCGCGTTTCTGCACGCTGTCTACTTGCTTAAAAATAGCGTTCGCTATGACTGCGTATACGACGTGGTCAATTGACAGCACCGGTGCAATGGGACCGGATTCGCCATATTCAGTAACGAGGTAGTCCAGCAGGTATGGTGCACTTGTCACAGTTTCTAACCATTCTAGGTTAGCTTCCTTGTAGGTGGTCAGCTCAGAGGCTGTATGTAGCCCATATGTACGGCTTGGTTGGATGGTAATAGTCCCGTTGCGTCGGACGATGCCATACTCGGCAGACAAATTTCCTGTATAGTCCCACTCGCCATGATAGGTGACAAAAGTACAACCACGGGTGGGCATAAAATTAGTGTTATGTTGTCCCTCGCACGCCTGGCATGTCTGAAGGATGGGAATCTGAGAACGGTATATTTCAGTAATGGCCTCAGTAATACTCATTGAGTTCAACATCCGGGCAACTAATTCCAGCAAGCCTTCGAGGTGTCTCACCATGCTATTGCTGACGTGGATCCCGGCCATAGTGTGCAAGAACGGAGATGCGAACCCTAACAGCCCGGACACAACGGCAGCGTCCCGCCGTCGCTCCAGTGGGGCCGTTCCAGCTACCCTGATCATGAGCAACTGGTGGGCGTGGCATATCCGTTCCGACACCGCTATGACTCTTCGATAAAATAAGGCCCTAGCGAGCACCTGTTCTCTTCCTGGGCGTAGCCGAGGGGGTATGAATGAATAGCGGGGCACCTTTCCAGGCCCCAAGGTTATAATCGTGGGTGCGAATTCGGAGTCAGGTCCCAATAGTATTAATCGTTCCTCGTTGGGCAATCCCTGCAGAGTTAACGGCTCTACCTTTTCTTCAGTAGAGCTCTT
Source organism: Trileptium ribeirensis (assembly GCA_030248225.1). Lineage (NCBI taxonomy): Eukaryota > Metazoa > Nematoda > Enoplea > Enoplida > Thoracostomopsidae > Trileptium > Trileptium ribeirensis. Next base: position 65,165 of record JASANE010027546.1, read on the forward strand.
GGAAAATATCTTTCTCAGCGCGAGATCAAGATTGTGTTGTGTATTAATTGGCGTGCTTAGTGGATGCGTGGCCTGTTCAGGTGGTTCTATCGTATCATCATTAAGTTCTGGGGTGATGTTCGCGTCAATGAGGTTCCAAAGCGGTCTAATTCGCAATGATCTAGGTGTAGCCAGTGTCTGTTCAATTATGTCCATCAGGTTGACCGGCAATCCGGTCGTTCCATATCCAATTTCCTTCACTATTTCCCTACTTAGGTAACAGGTAATTGTCTCTGGTTGCGTTGCTGACTGTTCCACGATTTGGTTACTTGTTCGGGCGTCTATGTCCAATTCGGATACAATAGGTTTCACAATCATAATATTCGAGCCTAGGCTAGCGGTTATTGGTTCCTCTGGTTCACTGTTAAGTTCGGCTTGTTCCTTCGGTTCGGCATGAAATTTCATTGGTTCCATTGGTTCCACTTCCTCGTCCCTACCGCTCAAGATTGGGTTCATTGTCGCTCGACTATCATGATCAACCACGTTAAAAATAATTTCGGCACTCGGCTCAGTTTTGTCTCCATGTGGCTCGGAACCCGTTTCACTCACAAGCAGCACAGCTTCTCCTCCCGGTTCTACACACACGCTGAAGGCATCGGTTCCGGCCGACTCAGATTCGAACGCACACATATTCACCTGCCGGTTGGATTGGCTATGCCACGACAGACTCAAACCGCAGTCTCCGACCTGGTCAGATCCCACGGCCCTTACACTTAGGGATCGGGCTCTATACGAGTTTGATCCTACATATAAATTACAATTTTGAACGGAGCTAGGGCAATCAGGACAGCTCGCTTCCCGACGCCTCCCTTGCACCTGGCCAGTGTCCACGAGCGGTCTTCCCCGGCCTCTAAAGATACTAGGGTACACATACGCTTTCGAATTTTGAACGGAGTTAGGACAATCGGACTGACCCGTGTTCCGAAGGTCTCCATCGCACCTGACCAGTGTCCACGAGCGGTCTTCCCCGGTCGGTTGAAACGCTACAGGGGCCTCACACGGCCGCCCCAAAGTGGTGGGAGCCAGTTTAGTATCGGATGCATCCACTCGGTTAAGTTCATTTAGTTCCTTTGGTTCTCGGTTCCCTTCCGCTAGGTTACTCAGTACTCCATTCCATTCATTAAGTTCCGCTAGATCAGGTTCCACTAGGTTCTCGGTATCCGCAAGTCCATTAGGTTCCTTTGAGTTCACTAGTTCCTCCGCAGGTTCTTCTGGTTCAGCTTCACATATACAATTTTGAATAAGCCTACAGAAAGTCGCTTCCCCAGGTTGTGCCGTGCCGGCGTTAGAGCCATTGCCAGACACGCGACCCCTATTAATCGGCCCCCGAAGTCCGAACGGCGTCTCTCTAGGTTCCATTCCATTAGGTTCT
>JASANE010027547.1:0-14784 GCA_030248225.1 Trileptium ribeirensis
ATTTTCATCAGTAGCCGGTCTGCCAGGGCATGATTCTGGTCCTGCCCCCGACCGCCTACTGTTTCTAGATCCCGAGATATCGGCAAAAATGTGCCGATATCCCTACGAGAAAACGGCGCCCTGAGCGCCGTTATATTTTGTTTTAAAGTTTTCCTCGCGCCTACCAGCGCGAGGTTTATGCTGCTTTGGCATCTTTCGGCCACGGTACATTGCAGCTTGTTATTGTTGCTGGCGGCGGATTTGTTGTAATGGCTACACAGACTGACCGATGTGCAGGGCTGGTTTCATTTATGTGTACCAAGCTGATATATTTACATACATAAAGCAGACCGTTATTTGTTGTATTGTGGACATCAACTATTTGATGTATATTTTACTTAGCTTTAAGTTGTCGTGCTCTACAAGTTGTGAGATATATTTTAAATTTTTGAAAATTTTGTAGTTTAGCTTTGGCTAGCCCTAACACCCCGAAGAGAAAAGGGGGTCCGCAGTCGATATAAAAGGCAACGGCATTTTTCAAAGATGGGACCAGTCGAGCCCTGCTCTTGTAAATCTTGGTCGTTTTGGCGGTTGTCGCCAATCGCTTCTTTTCTACTCCTACAGTCGTCACGTTTTCTTGGTTTTCGTTTAGCCGGGTGGGCTCTTCGGCATGCAGACGTGCCGCCCGGGGTTTTTCAATGCTCTTGAACTTTGCTCGAGTTTAGGATCAGGGGCAGCCCTTGCGGGTGCTGTGGCTTCCATGGGATGCCTCGCGCCCCCGCAAGTTCTGCGCCCGCGCTGAGGGAGCGGGTTGAACGTCAGACAAAATGCTAGTCAAAATTTCGCCAAAATTGCAACAAAAATTGGGAATGTACACCCACGCTCGACTGGTTCCCCGCCCCCTGGGTTGCTTTTATCGTTCATGCTCAGGGGGTGAATTATTCGGTCTTCGATAGCGTGTCGCGTTGATAATTTAATGGCACATCGTTGAAATTTGGAGTAGGTGTTTGCTGACTACGATGCCTATGGTTAAAACTAGTTTAAGAGATCGTTAGTCAACGTTTTTGAACAAAAGAATTCGAGAGCCACTTTCTGGGAGACCTGGTTGTCTTGGCTGGACTCTTCGACAGCGGACGCGTGGAAGAGGCCCGCCCGAGGCTTCTCCCAGAGGTTTAAAATTTTCTCGCCTAGGCATAGGAATAGGAGCAGCCCTTGCGGGTGTTGGGGTGTCCGTTGGATACCTCGCGCGCCCGTAAGTGCTGCGACCGCGTTTCTACTACCGAACAGGACAAGTTGGGAAAATCTAAGGCTACAACCAGTAAGAGAATTTTACATGATCTGTATAAAGATAAATCGGAGGTTAAAGGTGCCAACCACAAACTTTGGGCTGAGGGTTCCGCGTTTCTAAAAGAGCCCAAGTAGAGCTCACTGAATACTAGTTCGTCATCCCAATTAGATATTCGGTCTTTGGAGTTCGTTAGTGGTTTTTAACTTTTAGGTTGAGGGGACGGCGGACTACCAATTTCATGGTTAGCGATTAATATTTCGGGGTGTGGGTTCCGTGCTTCTAAAAGAGCCCTCTCGGAGCTCGAGGGTCATTTTTCGTCACCGAAAGTTCGAAGGTAGGCGGCTAGCGCACACCACGTCTAAAACTTTAAGTACATGCGATGCGGGCCCCTGTGGGAGCCCGGAATTTGTATTGCCTGTATAATATAGCTGTTGTGTTGTGCAATTTATATTGAGTGTTCCCGATTGGGAAGAATTTTTGATGTGCCAAGAAATAAAAAGGTGGAACGAGTAAACAGATGGAGTGTGCACTTCATCTAGGCGAATTAGATGATCCAGACAAACGCGCCCGCAGGAGAATTAAACTCGATTGTGTCTAAGCTCCACCCTTTTTCTTGCCAAATATAGGGATCTAATTAACCAAGCCTCATTACCTCATGATGCTCGCGTCCGCCACGCCGTATTTATCCCCGCTTTAACTTTCGTAAAATCAACGTCCCTCCGTACGCCCAAATACTTACACCTATCTAGGACCGAGTAGGCTCAGTGTGTTCAGCCCTAAAGTGGAACTAAGGCAACACAAGCGCACTTCTGCACCATGAGAACCCAAGGATCAGGCAACTATCACGCGGCTCAATGGAGCCTTGCACGAACCAGCCATACGGCTAGGCAGATTTTTGATCCTTGCATAAGACATCAGGTTTAAGCACCGAAATGGAGGGAATAACGGGTCAGCCTTATTACCTATGAGCAGGCTTAGGGGATGACCCTCCCTCAGGGGGACCTCCATACCACTAGATACGTGGGTCACTATAGGGGCCAGGCCGAACACCCTGGTAAACCCGCCGGCAGCCTGCTAAGCTAAGCGGTTTCCCTCGGTCAGACCTGGGTCCACCGGGAAATCGTGTAAGCCGGGGTTGTCCGGGCACCACCGTGAATATTGAGAGTGGTGCAGCTGGGATCCCTTAGGGCCAGAACTGGTCCTAGTACAATTGATATTGCGCAAAAGGTTTGAACGAGCGTCATAAGTGAGTATATAACACTTCGAAATTAAATTCACGTATATATTGTTTACAAAAAGTGACCGGGAATGATAAATTGACAATGCAATTTTATAACTTAATTTACAGTGTAGCTTATAGCTTATGCGCAAGTAAACTTAAGGTGACCCCGCCAACCATCCTATTTTGTATTTTTGCATAAAATTTGTTACGGAACGCTTTTTGGAAAATTGAAACCCAGCGTAAAACTGTTCGCGAACACAGCGCTTGCGGCTGAAATATAACCTTTTTGTGTTCACGAAAATTCAATTAAAATCACCCAACTTTTTGAGAACGAAAATTTGTCGATTTGATTGTGACGTCTGTTTTGCATTAAATTTGTTCGCGAACGCTGTTATAATCCAAATATAAACGATAATGCATTGGGGAACAGAATTTCTGCAAATTCAGTTCGAATAAAAGGTCTAATTTCTGGCACTTGAATTTGATTTTGCCAATGTTCGGTTAGCGAACAACCGAATGAAATTAAGCCATTTTTCTGTAACAAGGGATTGCGATTCGATATCGGTAATGACAAAATAGGATGGTTGGCGGGGTCACCTTCAGTTTACTCACGCATTAGCGAGATATACATACGATACAATTCCGCTTATTACTGTTTTTATATCAAGAACTTACTTTCCTCCCACAAATCGCCGGAATATATTGGGCACAGTGCAACCAATGCGGCAGATGGTGCCACGTTGGATGCGGAATGGATTTGAATACTGGCGCGTATATTTGCCGTTCGTGTTTACCAAATTTTGAAAAGGAGATATTTCAAGCTTTAGAGTTTGCCGACTACGTTTGTTTGCTTAAGGTTATGACGGTACGTTAACACGCTGAAAATTTTTTCGTCTGTTATTCAGTCATTTAAAGTCGCACAAAGTCGTTGAAGGTTTCTACTGTGAACAACTTTTTGAGCGACTTTGAAGGTCTGAACGACTTCGACACAAAAAACTTTGAGTATGTAAAGACACCAACTTTGATGTCTGCCACCTAGTTCGTAATCATATCGAACTCCGGTTTCCAAGCAAATTCCTCAGCACTCTTTCATGTTTCTGTTCCGGTTTAATCCAGATTACATTTGTTATGAGCGTTAATTTCGAATTAGTTCTAGCCGAAACGGTATCAATTTACAAGAATATATATATTTATATCCTAGCTATATATGTATATTGCTGAGAAATGTGTTCAGGAAGGGCTCCAAAAGGTGGATTACATGCCCAATTTTAGCATGAAAAGATCTCCCGGGCATGGCCCACGTTCGATCAAGGCGAATCGAAACGGTTTACCTTGCTACGCTAAAAACTATAGAAAGCCATAACCAAGCGATATCCGAATATAATTGTATGTAGCTTGTGATCACAGGCGAAAACGTGTTGGTTTTATAGCAAATGCAGGCTGAGAGTTGCATAGGCATAGGTTCTTGTTTCAAAAGTGAAAACAGAGAAATTGATTTCTGGCGAAAACGTCAAACATTTGAGTTCGCAGACAAAATGCGATAAGAAGCCTTCGAAGGCTTATGATCCATATTGAACAAGAACCGATGCGTCAATACAAACAATTGTTGTTGTCATTGGTATTTTGAATATCTTTTAATACAAGCAATCGTCTGAAACTGATGTTCAGTGTTTGGAGCGATAGAAAACTCACTGTCGGGAATATCCGGAAGTGTCGGGATAAGACTGAAGAATTGTCGGGAATTCCCCTGAGGGCACCGTTATAGGAAAGGTGACCATGGAATTTTGTCGGGATTAGCCGAGTCTCCTATATATAATGCAAAAAGTAAAATAGCACTATTATTTAGATAGTAATAACGGTACAAATCGTAATGTTATGTTAGTATAGCTTTAGTAAAATTCCTCACACATGTATGTTCTCTCTCTCAGTCTACAGGTTTTCTTTTATTAAAATTTGTTTCATTGGCTTGAAGAAGTCTTTGGAAAATAAACATTGATATTCATAAATTATTGTTTTGAACCAAATTTCTTTTAAATTCGTTTCATCAAAATGTTTGTAGACCTATACGGGATGTTGGCGGAAATGTAACGCTATTGCCTAGAGTATTGCAGTGGTATTTGTCACTTTGGTACATTCGTCGACTGACGGTAAGGATAAAATTTTACAACTCTCCGTTCACTTCGATGGACCACAAAATACAATGTGTTGTCTCATTGCACTCATTTATGATCGTATAAAGACCCGGAACGTAGCCACAAATTTCATATGAGGGAATAATTTGTGATAGTTGCTCCACAGAATTGTGTGCCGAAGGTGCGAAATTTATTTTTCACGTTTCAGCTTTTGTCTCCAAAAGTTTGGCAGAGCAATTTCCCGAACCCTCTGACTATATTATGGCAGTATCTACAAATCATATATGCTCGCAAAGGGTAGAAGAATTGGATTATACCCTAACACTCGGATCCAATCGTCCCCACTTGGGCCGACACCGATCACGCCCTGGGAGATACCCCAATCTTATCCACCGTGTCTCCGCAGGCCCCCCATGCCTCAAAATTTTAGCAGAATTGTATGGTAGAATACTATTGCTCCAGAAATTTTGCTATAAAATCGTTTCAGATATCGCTTTCTTGTTTATCAGTGAGCATGTACCCAATGTAAACGTGACTTTTAAGTTAATTTGCTTTCTCGAATTCTTAAATTGCTGAGTCACAGTAATGCAAAGTTTAATAATTACGCACTAAAATATGTATAACTCGGTATAGTGTGATATCAGGATTCGTGTTCATTCCCTGGGCATATTGTCTCCCCAAATTTGAGTCTGTAGCTTGGCCTATAGTTTTCTTTTTGTCTCATTGGTGTTGTGTTGAGAACGTCCTATAATTGTTGGCACGAAATTCCTGCAATTTTGAGTTGTCGCGTCCTTTAGAATATATACGCTCAAAGCCTGTTATTCATCATCAGAATACACGATACATGAAGTCTGTATCTTCTTGCCATCTAAAGGATAGGAGTTGCCTTATCTCGTTGCTGTAATAATGCAAAGCTACAATTGGCCCTTAAAGCTCTCAAGAAATGTGAATAAAAATTGATTCCAACTGAGCCTCAGGGCACCAAATGTGCGAAATTACATATATTTTACATTAAAAAGGCAGCGTTATAGAAACGATGGATAACCCATATCTATTTGAGCATTTTTATTGTAGCAAACATATAACAACTATGCCTTTTGCCTTTTACAACTATAGGCTTTGCAGTAGGCAAGGGTGGGACCACAGCGTTCCAGCATAAATTTCATTACGTTTCTGAATCATATCTTGTGGTGGCTAATATATTCGTGCCCACGCAATATATCTTGTGTTTCATGCCAGTTCCGCGTGGTGTTATACCAACTTCACCTGTTTGTAGATGGTTCATGCCACTAACGCCAATGTGCAGCTGGTGGTATGCCATTTGCATCACTTTATATTTGTTGACATAACGCTTTCTATAAACAGCGAATAACTCCGGTGTCAGCGTCTACAACTTGGTGCATTTGGCATGCCAGTCTCCAAAGAATGCGCGTAGATGCATGCAAATATATGTAACTGCTTGCGTAGGTATTTGTACATGCAGGAGGTTCCCTTCGCTCCCACTTTTAAACCAAACACAGGCCATCGTAAGATGTCCCTGCAGTTTTCTCTTAGCGCCCCTGCCATATCTATTCAGCGAGCACCCGACATTGGCTACACAATCGGTATATAAAAGTATAGACACCATTACAAAAACGAACGTTACAAAACGTTTAGCGGAATGTGATGAACGTTATTTTAGCACATTCTGAAACAATAGTACCAAATAACAACGGTACAAATATTCAACTGCGCATTACACCAACGTTCAACATTTTGGGTCTACATAACAAACCTGGTTGTTCTCACTTGTTGTTAAACCAGGATGAGCTATTGCGTTTTAAATACAGCTGCCGTACAAAGGTTCTCTTCTTTGTTACATCATTGTGCAGCAACTTTGGATGTCGTTACACTGGGTGTACAACTTTAAACAATGATGCTACAAGCGGTGTAACATCAACCGCTAAAGTCGGTGCAAGCGCTATTCAAAGATGTCAGCTGTTGCACGAAGCTTGTAGCGACCAATAACGTCCTCATTAGCAGTGTAGCGACCACTGCAGTGCTTGCGTAACCATGTGCAGTGACTGCATGCAACTTAATGTGAACCACGCACTACTGCGTGTTGCACCGTAACAGCTACGATGTGTGGCATCGCCACTGCTTTGCAAAGTATGCTTTGCAGGGTTGGACTTGAGCATAGATGCGACACAATCAATTATCCGTAAAACAATTTATCAAATAGGCTCACCAAAACTAGTAGATACATAGCGCTCATTTAATCTGATAAGCGATTCTTTGCTGACACAAATACTGTAGACACGGCTATAATTTGGCATATTAATGGCCAGATTATTAATGCAAAATGCTGGCAGCGAACGTTTACTGCCACAAACACTGCTGCCATTTTGCATTGGATAAATTCGCGAAACCCGATATGATCCTGTGCAAATATTGGTTCAGTTTCTAGAGACTAAATGTTTTACTTTTTTATTATTAGCAAAATCCATATTGGAGATGAAAAATATTGGCTGAAAGCTAACAATATCGAATCATTTCATTAGAAAGGCAAATTATTATCTATAGTCAGGTATCAAGGTTTCAACGTAAAATGCTTGTGCTCCGGAACGAATTTTTTACGTCCTTACTACAAGTAGTCTCTAGAATCTCTCTACATTTTTCTGAAATTCCATAATTTTGCGTTTAAAAGCCGAATGTTCTTTTACATACTGACGCTCCGAGGTCTCACGGAGGGAGGTCATCTCGGAGTGGTAAGGGCCCGGGGTAGGGCCGTGGGTACCGTCTTGGAGGCCGACCGGGGCCTCGGGAGGATGGGGAGGTCGAGGCGCCCTGCTTTGGTATGTATATATGTTCTTTCCCTTCTGAATTTCTATAATTCCATCTTACGGCGCTAATAGCGTTAATTTAAGCGTCTTGATAACATAGCCGTTTTGATAACTTTAGCCTTGCCACAGAACAGGTTTATTACAATCAGTTCAAGCGGGTTCCAAAAGTCCTCTTCCATTTTTTAATTCGACAATTTTTTCTTACAAGTTTGTGTTTAAATGAGATATTCTTCTCTTACGGGTTTATATCTTTACTGAAAAGGAATCATTTGGATTGCCGATTTTTACCACAAGGAATCACCAGTGGACGCCTAACTGCGTGCGCTATGAAAAGACGGAGTCAAAGTTGGTTCAATTGAACCAGAGTCGTTTTTCAGCTAATTGACGAGTCAAAATAAGCTCAGGGAAAGCGGTGTCTAACTCACACTGAATCACAGCTGGCTCATGATATGCAAGGGCTCGACACATTCGCTGAGACAAAGGATTTCTAGCTCCCGCTGGGTCCAAATTCGACTTATTTCTTCTGCCTCAGGAAAGCACTGTCAGGCCGACTGAGTCCAATTCAGACTCAGCAATTTTTCAGAGTCTTACCAGTCATGTTAAGAATTGGGATTTGTCTACTTTATAACATATACGATGTTCAGATTTGAGCTTTAATGCCGTATTTGAGCAACTCTATCTGCCACTGACTCGGTTTAGCTCAAAATATTGAGTGAAACTTGGTCTCAGTTTGTGTCGCAAAGTGTGACTTAAACAGAGTAATGTGTTGACTCTGCTTGCTCAATTTGGGTCAATAATGTTGAATCCATTTGAGTCAGATGTTGACTCAATAATTGAGCTAACCCTTGATCCTATTAGAGTGGCAGTTGTACTAACTATCAATTAGTTTTGTAGATTATTCAATGTTAGATCTCAGCCCAGTTACATTGGTTGAGGGTTTTCCGCAGCGTTTTACCACTCCAATTCTCGCTTATGACAAGGATGTAATTTATATTGCTTATGTTCCTTGTGTTTTCGTAGCAAAAGTACTATAAATCATAATACCAAAATATATACAGTTTCTGCTTCATTACGTCTTGTCATGGCCAATCTAGTTCGCTACCAGGCACTTCCCAACTATCGGCCTTTACTTTGAAGCGTGTGGAATCAAACAAATTCAATCCGATATCCATTGTCACTATCCCGGCCAGTGGGCTTCTTTTTACTATCTGCTTTCGCAATATACGCGGTGGGAAATGGAACCGGTTCTTTTCTCGCCGAATGAGACATCTTATGAACACCAGAATTGGCTGATGAACGCCGGTGTTACCGATATTTCTGATCCTGACGTAACTATAATGGTCGAGCGCTGGAATCGTTCTCATTACGTCCTGCCACCGATTTCGATATATTCCGGATATTACGTTTACGTCCATATAATTCCGGAACAAGAAGTGCGGCTGTCAGTTGGTCGCACCTTCTTCGCCCACTACATACTCCTGCCTCAACTGGCGATATCACTGCTATCATCGTTCATCCTAGCGTTCGCGACCGGCTGTCGACTCGATGTCAAACTATTAGTAAAACGGTCAATGTCGTACATTTACAAGTATCATTTCGAACAGCGTCAACTACTTCGAAACGTTCGGCGACTCAAATTCTTTTTGATATTATCATTTTTCGCAGGGTTTGTGGTCCAGCGTTTGCTCAAAAAACGCCTCTATGACGGAGTGGCGCCCAGATACGAACAAATTGTTGACCGGTTTAATAGCAAATCGAAGCTACTCAAAGTTCTCGCAGAGGATAGTCGATACAACATCTACGTAGATAATATGAATTATAGCTCGACACAATGGTTAATTGATGGCGGATGGACTAATGAAGGACCATCTCGATTATATCAGGCTTCATTCTCAGAGCTATTGCATCGAATTGTTAACGAACCGGGAACGATTGCGTTTAATGTGCCGTTTGATATGATCAAGCTGCAAATCGCCTTAAACCCTCGTGTGATTGCGACAGTACTCGAAGATTCGCCGACGACATATCATTCCTGGGTTATATCCGAGCGTTTGCATTGTAATCTATCAAAGACAGCATCGAAATTCAACTACATCTATCGCGAAAGTGGGCTACACTTTCCGTACAGCTTCGTCGACCGTCACTTTAGGATTATACCGCTAATGAAGTCGTTTCGATCGTTAAGAAATCTCTTTGAATTCTACATCGGATCTGCTTCTATCAGCTTCTTTGTGCTTCTTGCTGAACGTGGCAAATCCTATTTAACTAAACAGCTAAAATTTTGCGATATGTAGTTTTAAAACTTACATTTTGTCTTCAACAGCACGTTTCACCGCTGGAATTTCGTTATGGGTTTTAGGCTTATAATCACCGGTGTGGTGGAACTGTTTGTCTTTTGACACCAAAATTCACACTGATCTAAATCATACGTGAAACACGAAAACTCGTCCAAATTTTCCAGATTAGGATTTCAAATCGGATATGCCTATGAGCGTGTTTTATCAAAAGTTCTACTCTGATTTATTATTTATGAAACATTGTCGAACATTAGAATTTTGTGTGTTTCACGTAATAAATTGAGAATAATAATTGCCTTCATTTTAGCCACAAATTGTGTGAATTTTTGGGAAAACGCCATTACTGGATGTTTTATTTATATTTTGCCTCGTCTTATGCAGCGTTCACAGATAAATGTGTGCCCTTAACGACTGAATGCCCATCAGGCAAAATTGATTTTACATTTGTTGTACGCAAACGCAAGTGGAACATGATTCTTAGGCTACTGTTAATGATGTCTAGGAAAAATTCAAAGACCTTCATTAGATATTAGATAAGAACGTTTCCCAAACAGGACGCAGAAGGAGAAGCAAGTAGTAACGATTTTTAATCGCTATAAAGGCGTGTTCTCACGCTAAACTTTTTGCTCAAATTTTGGTCAAAATTAAAAACCATATTTTTTATAATTTTTGGAAAGTTTCAACTTGTGAACACGCTTCAGACTTTTCAAGTGTGTGCTTTATCATTATAGACGAGTTTACCTATACGTAAAAAAGTTTGACCTCAAGTTTCGATCTCAAATTTTGATATCTCACAAGTTCGCTTTAAAAATCAATCATAAATTTTGATCAAAATTTGATGCTAATTGTGAGCTGAAAATTTGAGCAAAAAGTTTGAGAGCTGTATTGTGAACACGCCTTAAGTAAGTCACAATTGTGCAATTGCGTTTTATATCCTGTGCTAGACTGTTGGATTCTACGTTAATTTAGTTTGCCTTAATCATTACTTTAGTATTTTATAACGAACGGCAAAGAAACTGTAAAGATCGCGGCACGCTGCATCATGTATTCTTAACGTAATGATTGTGAAGATACCAACCAAATCAAATAGATTTAACAGGATATCCTCTGTAATAAACATGGATCTTTTTATATTATTCAGCCAAAACCCCGTTTATTTTCTTACTACTAACTCTCGTCCAGGGGACTGTGAAACATTTAGTAAGGTTTATATTTGTGGAAAAGAATTAATGAATTTGTTCTGGTGCCACAAAAATTTCCCCAGTAAAAATTAATTGTTCCGACGGTAAGCGATTTGATTGCTTACGATGGTAAGCCACATTGACGAACTGAGTAGCATGGTGTCAAAATCAGTTTAATTCATTCGTCAATGGTACAGTCAAAAGGCTTATGCAAGTTTCACAGAGAATGCGTGCAGAAACGGGACAGTTTTGCATCTAAGTTTGTGTTTAAGTTAGATATTCTTCGCTTACGGGTTCATATCTTTACTGAAGCAGGATCATATTCATTACGGATTTTAAACACAAGAAGTAACCCGTGGACACATAACCGCTATAAAAATGTGCGCTATAAAAACATTGAGTCCATTGAACCAGTCTTTGTCCAGTTAATAAATGAGTTAAATTAAGCTCAGTGAGAGCGTTTTCTGACTGACATTGTGTCAGAGCTGGCTCATGACGAGCGAAAGTTCGACTCACCCGCTGAGTCAAAGGATTTCTAGTTGCGTCTGAGGCCAAACCCGACTCATTGCTTCTGCCTCAGGAAACCACCGTCAGTCCGACTGAGTCCGGAATTTTTGAGAATTTCACCAGTAGTGCTAAGAATTGTGATTTGCCAACTGATGCTTTAAATTGAGCGTCAATGACGTGTTTCTGCGACGCTATCCCCAAGTTACTCGATTTAGCTGAAAATATCGATTGAAACGTGGTGAAACAGAGAAATGATTTGTCTTCGCTTGCTTAGTCAATAATATCGAATCCATTTGAGTCAGATGTTCACTAAAATTTGAGCCAAAGTTTTACCCATTTTAATTAGATGTTAGCTCAGTTGCTTAGTTTTCCGCAGAATTTTACTGTTACAATTCTCGCTTGTGACAAGGATGTAATTTATATTGCTTATGTTCCTTGTGTTTTCGTAGCAAAAGGACTATAAATCATAATACCAAAATATATACAGTTTCTGCTTCATTACGTCTTGTCATGGCCAATCTAGTTCGCTACCAGGCACTTCCCAACTATCGGCCTTACTTTGAAGCGTGTGAAATCAAACTAGCTGTTGGAGACTAAAATTTGTTGCAGTTAACCGTAACAGATTTTTGTATCTAATGGCTAGTTGTTTGAAATTTTTGTTTCTTACAGCCAGGTACAAAATAAGATAATAACCTCTATTCATTAGAAATTCGGATATACGGCTGGCTCCAAGAAATAAAACGTTCTAATGACTTGCCATTAGATAAAACCATTTTAGTCTGCATGCTAACCCTCGGAGGTTCATGGGTAGCCGAAGTCACCAGGGGTGGGTCACATTGTGGGGTGTTGGGTCCCTCAGGGGACGTCCTCCAGAGGGTGCTTAAATAAGTTGACGGTCTCCCACGACCATTTTTGCCCATTTTCACACTATTTCTGTCATTTTTTTGCAAAAATTTTCCATCGCGCCTTCGGTGCAGCGGGAGGGCGCACCAGGAGCATCGGGTACCCTCAAATGTAGTAGATAGAGCCTCGGGGAGGATGGGGTTGTAGCCTACTATAAACTCTTCCTTCGGCATGTATGATCCTAATTTAACAAATGGTTCGCTTTCGATTTATTATCAACTTTTAAATTCCATTAGTGAAGGCCTGTTAACGTGTTTTGAATCTCTGCGCCAATTGTAAATTGTAAATTCCATTTGTAAGGCAAAATATATATTTGGCATAACATAGTAACATCAGAAAAAGTGATTGTCTACCGTGTAGCTAAAATTAGGAAGTAATTTGTTACTGAAGGACTTAATTTTTCGGTGACAAATACGAGCTTACGAAATTTACTGGAACTGTTGATGTCACCGTTATCTCTTCCATATCTAGACATAAATTGGGGTCACCCAATACAGCAACAACCTAACTTAGCAGACATATAGGAGACTCGGGTAATCCCGACAAAAAATTTATTCAGGGTAATCCCGACACATCGATGTTTAACTTGGCGATATTGCTTCAATTTTGGCTCCAGCGAACTGCGAAAAGGCCAGAATACGTAGCTATACATTTTATATACTGCTGTTCAGCCATTTTGTGATGCGATGAATCATTTAGCAACACGCGGGTGTTTTCGCTTTCAGTTCATATTTTGGCGTAAATCTGGTATTCTATACGTATAGTTTATCTAAGGGATATAAGATTTTTGTATAAAAAAAGTGTGGTTTCAGGTTCATAACTTGGTATTCTAGGGTAATTCGAGCCGTTCTACCCAATGGTGCAGTTTAAAATATTGTGAAATTCCTACTTTTTTCAGAACGGGTATATATACGGTCCATAATTTTATTCCCGACACCACCTGTTTATTCCCGACACCATGTCAGTATAATCCGGACAGTCAGTATAATCCCGACACAATGCAGTTTGTGCGTATTAATTTTATTTTTTTAGGATTTAGAGTTAATTGTCTGTGTTAATAAAGTGAAACTATAGTCTATTATTACAATTATACTAAAATATTAAATAAAGCTCGCTGTAAAAACTCCAATGGCAGAATTTATGACAGTTGCAAACGGAACGGAACAAGATTGCCCAGAGCCCCAAAGCCCGCCGTTAAGCGACCCTATCGTACTAAGAAACCACAAAATGCTGCTCCAGCCAACGTGCCTGTCCCACCCACAGCAGTACAAAAATTGATGTACGGCGTGTCCACGTCCGAGGGTATCCGGGAAAATAGGCAAATTAATCATGAAAATGACTTGGAAAAAAGGCGGATTCCATGTAATGATCAAGAAAGCCGAGGGACTAAGCTAACGCTAGCATCTAGCCATCCAGATAATGTCCAAGAAAGGATGTAATTTTTATGCTATTTGTACCAGCCCAATTTTGTGAAACTGATAAAACGCGTGCAACGTAGCAAATTTCGTAGGGAACAAGGGGAATGGACGACCGAATACCGGTGGAGTGTGACCTCTGTACGCATTCACATAATTGTGCCGTATCATATTAACTTTGAAATAAACATTTGTATCTCATTTATATGGTCACACTCCGCCACCCGACGGTGCGCGGGATGATTTTGGCACCAAATATGAAAGAAGGGATCACTATTAGGGGTGTCCGGTCGATCCTCAAGAAATAAACTGATGTCGTATTTTGTGTATAAAACGTTTGTGCCTTATATTATACATGATGTTGTATTTGAGCGAAGTACGGGTGTGCGTTCGGAGAGGCCGGGGACCAACGGATGCTTCCTGGATTCTCGGTGTTACACGAAAACTGGTCGCCCCGGGCCGATCCCAGCACACACGCCCAATCATTACCGTTAGGCATATCTGCTGTGCGTTTTGAGGAGCGTCACGTATACTCGATGTGTATATAAATATGTATATCTTATGGAGTCAAGGGATACCAGGACAAATCAAGGAAATTTCTTAAAGGCGGGCCGAATCAAATCAGACAAAAATTTCTAAGGCCTCATTTTAGGGTGTGACACGAAAATTCAATTTTTGGGTTTTCTATTAAACTTAGTGGAACGAGGGTGACTAAACCCTCTTGAGGACTCTACTGGGGTGTCAAATTGCCCCTGCGGGTCTGAAAATTCGGACCCCTCAACTACTTACGGATTCCCAAACAGGCGCCTAAGCCTCAAATTTTCTAAGCCCTGAAGGGTACCCAGAATAATCTATACTCCACGATTTTTGGAGCCCGGGACACTTATCGGGTCCTCCCCTAACAGTTTAGCTGAAAATCGGGGCCGCCCACCCCCGCGGGTCCGCTCAGGATCCCCTGAACTTAAAGGAGACACTAAAATTCCCTATTTCGGGCGCCTAAATCGGCCTCTAACAGGCCTCCTATAAGAGAAATATTAA
>JASANE010027550.1:0-70016 GCA_030248225.1 Trileptium ribeirensis
TAATTTTGTGTAATTACTTGTAACAGGCTTTGTTTGATGTGACACTACACTAAAAAATCTGTAACACTGAACAAACTGAAAATCCTAAAACCTCTTGGACCCTAAATACATTAAAAGCTTAAATCGCACGAAATTCGTGCTAGTCTCTAGATAAAAGAATCATCGTATTCAGCATGCCTGAAAAGTTATATATAGAACATTCTTGATGACTTTACGCAATACGTAACTAAACTACTGAAGAAAGATTGTATTTTGGCAATGGGATTCAATTACCCTAAATTAATTTAAAACAGCTGGAAAGGCATGAAATATTCGTGATGAACACTAGATAACCAATTTATCATAGTCACCGCACCAAGAACCTATATACAGACCATTCTTGATGCTCTGCAAGTAATAAATAACCAAACTAATGAAAACTCACTGCATTTTGGAAATCAGGTTCGTCGATCGTAAAACCCTTTAAACTCTATGAAAAGTTATAATATAGCCAAGTTGGACTCTAATTAGCAAAACCACCATATTCAGCGTGCTTGGTAACCTAACAGACATTCTATGTAATGTAAAAACACACAATGTGCCGAAATTTGAAAAAAATCGTTATTTCAGGCAAAGGACCGATGGAACATATTAGGGCATACAGCGGCCCAAGAAGTAGTTTTACAAAAAATTCGGGGTCAGCAATATTACAGTTCTTGATAAGGTAATTATCAGTTTTTCGATGCGAAGACTGTGTCGTGAGATATGGGCTGCGGAAGACCGATACCCTTATGGCCAAATGTGGCAAGAACCCTTAAAAACCTGTTTTTCCATTTTGACCCCGATGATAGGGTCAGAGTCGTTCGCGTTCAACTATTGGGCACGTGCTCATCAGTTTTGCTGTCGAAAAAAAATTATCAAAATCCATCCACCCGAGAATAAGCTATGCGTGACAGAAACAAACAAAAAAGAGATTTTCACGATTTTCCCCCTAGCTCCCAACTGTGAACAGGCTAGCCGACACACATTTAAGCAGTTTTAACTGGATAAAAGTTCAGCGCATTCTAGCCTATGAGTGCCATTGCCCGAGACATCATCTTTGTGCGAACATGAAATTTGGTTCGCTGTTTATAAGTGAGAGTCACGTAAACTGTTAAACTTTACTTTGTTTTCCACAAGTAGCAATACAAACATCGACACTCTTGATGTCTCACTAATAATGATACCACTATGGCCGAAATCAAAAATCTGCACTGTAAACTACATAATATAAGGTACCGATTTATTATCTGTTGAAACTATTCAGGTGTCAGGAAAGCAGTAATTCAAATATTGTTTCAATTAGTATACATCGCCGTGTCCATAATCAGAGTAGTAGTGCGATGGCTACATTATAGCTGTTACCCCAAATTTTACATGAACGATAATCTCTAATATCCGGCCAAATATATGCAAGTTCAGAATTAACTTAAAGCGATGGTTTGTGATTTCAACACAGCGTCACAATAAAAACAGAAAATAACTCACTCTAGCACCAGCACAATTTCTAGCCCCCAATTTCGACAACAACTTTAAATTTCTATTCATTCCATCTTTGTCACTGCTGCTACCGTGCAAATGCACCTGTTCAACAACTTCACTAACAGCCGTATGAGCAGCACCATAACCAACATTAAGAGGTAAATCATTTTCAAAGACCACCAAATGTTTACCATATCGTATGGGGTCGCTAGCAGTTAATTCAAGGCTGTCATTGCTTGAGCTTTTCCTCAAATTTCCAGCGTCAAAACGGTCCACATTCGCCGTTATGGCAGCAGCCGAGTCACTATTATAGTCTACAGATATTGGAAGCGAATTTTTCTCAATATACTGGTCGTCGTTGTGAACTTCACTAGCGAGGCTATCATTGGAGGACGTGTGCGCTATGAGATTACGTGATGTTGCAACACTGCGTTTTTGAGCAATTCTAGATGGAGAATTTAATAAAATTCTCGTGTATACGGTACCATCTTGTGTATTTGAACGAGCGTAGGGCAGCTGCTCATGTAGTAGTCGATGACTATGACTGTAGTTGTAATGAGGTAGTCCAACGACATTATTGTTGCTGTCCGGCACCGACTCCTCAGAATCTTTACGAAACTGGTCAATTAAACCTATTGTACTACTCGTCAAAGGCATGAAATAGCCCTCACAGAATGAATTGTTGCTATTTTCAATTTTCCCACATAAAGGATCCCGCTCTACGCAGTGGCTGATCCCGCTTGTCGGGAAATTGCCGCTGATACTTTTAGCAAAACTAGGTCTTGACGGCGAATTTAAGAAATCTAGTAACTGAGTCTCTATAGGTAAATCAAGGCCCTCACTTTCAGTCTGGACGGGGCCATACGCAACAGCTGAGTAATTCGGTCTGATACTTTCAGTCTGATGTTGAGGAGCAATCGCGTTTTCAACGATTTTGCTGCGTTCATTTAAATAAACTGCATTAGAACTTCTATCGTCCACCACAGTCTTCACAATACGTGCTATAACTCGAACCACATCTGCATCACGCAAACTTGACAAGTAATCGTCACTGATGGAATTACGATTGTTGCTGTTTTTTGATCGCATTCGAGTTAACATATTCCAGTATTCCACTACATAAGTGCTTTCTGATACCGAGCGTTTGAAATAATTATGCGATTCGGGTTTCTCCAAGCAACAACGTTTACCTTTATCGTCTGACGACAAAGTAGTTGCGGTTGTAACAGAATTATCTAAATCTGTAATTTCCCAAGAAAAGTCAAATATTCCCCGCGATTCTAATACGTCACTGCTGAAATTATACTCAGTTGGGGTTGCAGAGTATGGCGCTGAAGTAGTGTCTTTGGCGATATCACTGTCGAAACTTGAATCAAGTGCCGAGTCCTTATGACAGGCACAAATCTTGCGACCAGACCTATTCTCAAACAAGTTCTTGCCTCGGCTGGACTCTATTTCCTGAGCTGTAAATATGGGACTGCAGCAGATGCCTTTCTTATAGCTATAACACACATAGTTTTCATTTACCGCTGACTGATCTTCATCTACCGTCGAGTTACAGTTAAAGATTTTACCGCCTGTGTTCAGATTATGACCAGTTGCTGTCATAAAGTTCGGTTCAGTATAAAACTGTGGATCCTGAGCGTCGCATATCATTCCGGGCGATTTCGCTGCATCAAGTGCATGAGCCGCTAAAATATTTTTAGCTGTAGCCGTTATAGGAACAGTCTGGCGTGCCAATGATGAAGCTAGCGATGACTTTTCCAAAATAACTTCGAACGACATTGTTTTAGCCACTTCTAGAGTAATCGGTTTAACAGCTCTGGCTCTGTTATTTGCAGCTACTTTTACATCACTATCTGAATACTGTCCGCCAGTAAGTGACACATCCGACAATCGTTTACGAAGCGGCCACTTCCCTGAACTATTCGAAATACAAGTAGCATCGTTGATATCCCAACTATTACTTCGGGTCCGATGCGGAATGTTTTCGGACGGTTTATGTTTTCGCAAATGCCGCCCCACTGTTGAATTCGCTGGCTGGTTTGTTTTCAGATGGTCGCTATGCTCAAGATCGATGGCACGTCTGTTGTTTGAATTAGTGGACACGGGACCATTTTTTACATTATACGACAGTTTGTAATTTATTCCACGCGTAGTAATAGGGGTTGCTTCGTGTTTTCTTAAGTACGGTCGATTTAACCTCATCGTCGTCAATTTAGTTCTTACTCGATTAACTATGTGGCTGGAACCTGCGGAACATTGCGAGAGACCTTTATTAGGATCGTAATCACCAACTTTTCGAGACAAATTTTCTACCAATCTACATGTTTGGCTATTTTTCTCGGAATCGCTGTCTAAATCAATTACTGAAATGCTAGGCATGTCCTTCACACAGACAGCACCTGGTACGTAGCGGGCAAGTGGAAGACTACTGTCGCTTTCAATTTCGTCACTGTTGTCTTTGTCGTCACACGCCAAATCACTCGAAACAAAATTAGGCAAGTTTCTCCGCATTCTTTTAAGCAGCGGCTCACCATCTGTCAGCGATCCGTCGACAGGATTCGTCTTAGCATCACTTTTTTGTTCTTTGTGAAGCGCATCATGAATGAATGATGTCACTGTGCTAGCTTCGCCGTCTGGCATGGCATTACAACTCGCTAAAATTGGACCTTTCGCTTCCGCTAGTGTAAGTCGTCGGAACTTCAAAATACCAGCGAAACATTTCAGCTCATGCAATCGCTTTCCAGCGGTTCGTGTAAATATCTTACCACAATTTTGGCATGTTTTTGAGGTAGCATTACCAACACGGTGAAATGAAACAGACGGTTCATTAATGCTAGCACGAGGTGAGGTACGAGGTTTCGACCCCGTGCGACCTACCTAAAAAGAAAAATTGAACAACATTTTGGTTAAGTAACTATGTAGGCGTGGGTGAATTTATGTCGTAGTAGTATGAAAATTCAAATATTTTTGTCAGAATCATATACCGACAGCCGTAAAGGGCTGATCACAACAAAGTTGACGACACGCTACCACACCTGTATAATTCAGCTGTGAGATATCATAGCTCTGGAAGAGGTGGACAAATTAAGAAAAGTAGATCCTAAAATCGAAAATACAAGCAGTGTATCAGACAACACCCCATTTCTGATATAAGCATACTACTTGGAGTGATGTCTTGTGTTGTACTACAACACATAGATAAAAGAGGAAATAGCATAATACATATTGTTGACATCACAAAAATTTCAGGTCTTAGACATGCGCGACGTTATTGCAGTGAAAAATGCTGCCACAATGGGATAAGAGCGGAAGCGCGATGTCAGTATTTGACCGGCAACAGTCCAACCGTAGCTAAGGTACAGCAAAAATTAGTCAAATTAATTTCAATGCTATTGCGTCTCAGTCCACACACAGATTTAGTCAAAAATAAGTAGTTGTCAAAAGTTAGTATGACGCCGATAGACACGTTGAATCAGCCATTCTTAATATGCTATGAACGATAAAAGCAAGATTCATAGTATAATTATACTGTAAAACCAAAGGCCGTCACGGATGAAATAAGCGCATAAAACGAACGTTTCAGTGTCTCGTTCGTTTACGACTGAACGTAAATGCAAACGAACAATATTTACAAGTTCGAAAATATTCCTTAAACGGGAATTGGATAAACGAAACCCTGGTTATTGCAACCTTGTTCAACTTTTATAAGTCTGTTATAAACTGAAAAATGCTTTTTCAGTCATAACAATGCCTTTCGTTATTTCACCGACCAAATAGCAAAAATAAGCAAAACACGGAATTCCTTACGGGTTATTGTTCAAAGTTTTCGCTCAAGCCATTTCTTATTTCACTCACTAAAACATCGGCAACAAGCAATGCGCTGAACCCCTTTCCGACTTCCTGTACAATGTTTCGGTCACTACGTACAAAATGATGAAGCTGTTTTTCTTCACTAAAATATTTAAAACAAGATGATCAATTAAACCCGTGTACGCCTCACCTGAATTTTTATCCAGTTGCTGAAATAACAAAAAAGGTGTTTGATGCATTCGTCATTAAGTGGGTACGAGTGCACAGTTAGTTGTAAAATCAAGCGTGTCCACAAACTATTAATAAAATTTCATTTTCAAATGCCGATTAGACATAATTAAAAAGGGGTTCGCCAACCCCAAGTTTTAAACAACAACCAAAGAGACGAAAGCAATATGCCACATTCATTCATTTGTTTTGTGTATTAATAACAAGGGTTCAAAAATAATTATTCACATCGCTTGACTTACACGATTAATACAAACTACAATATTTATTATTAGATCATATATTTTAAATAAACGCTTGCATTAATGTACTAAAAGAATTTGTTTTCTATGTGAGCTCGTCTGAGGATTTAACATTATATGTACAGTAGCCGCAAGAAATGATTGCAGCTCGCTTGAGACTGGTTTCAAACTGGTTGTATTTCTCACAAGACCAAGTGTGAAATCGCTTGGCGTTCAAAGCACATTGTCCGATTGGTCACATTGTTTGACGATGGCGTGTAGGACGTCAAACTCAATCCAAGTAGAGCATTAAGACCGGGCGTCTATAAACTTTACAACCCCGCAATAAATAGTCAGCATAACTAAAACTTAATAGCTAATTTACCATGCGTATTTTTGTGTTAGAATTTCTTCTCACGCTATGTCGCCATGAGCCGTGTTGAGCTACAGAACGTTGTGAAGGAAATAGACGACTGCACATATTGCATTGATAAACATGTTCTGACAACCGAATGGTACGAAACCGCTTATCAGTCGTCAATGGCTGACTCTGAAAACAACCCAAGCCATATAATTATATGCCACCCACCCTAAGCAATGTTAATATCAAAATTTTGCTGCAGGATCCTTGTCATTTGCGAGCATGGCAAAACTCATTAGCTCACTCAATCAAATTTATCAGTAACGTTTGTATTTGTCGCCATTACCTCTCCACTGCAAAAAAACAGCAAATTAGATTATGAGCCAGTGACTATGTGACGTATTATAATATAAACACACACGTTCCAGTGAAAAAAGCCCTAAGAGAAATTGGGCAGACTGAAACTGAAAATATTATTCGGAACCGGGATTTTGTTTTTCAGTAGTAAAACTTCCTCCGTTACATTTAATTTGAAAACACCAGAATGTAATTTGGGAACTCCTAAACAAATTATTCTAACGCTCCAAATCACCACTATGTTGATAGCTGAACCTTGGTTAATCATTTGATAACGCATGTATCTTGAAAACGGTAGCTCTGTTCTACAGTATCCGAAAAAACAACCACTTCTAGCTCGATGCTCGCTCGATGGTCCAACGTTATAACGCTGCTTGCTCGATGCTCATATGCTTTGCATTTGATACTAGCCCGAAAGGTGACACTTAACTTACACTGGCAAGTAGTGTATGAACGTTATTACGTATATTTTCCAAATTTATTTTCTCTTATTCTAACGTGTTATGTTCGCTTTTGTGGACTTATTTCCGCCCGTCACTGTATCTGAAAGCAGTAGCTGTGTTATACAGTATCCGGAAGAAACCAGCATAGCTAGGCCTATACTCACTCTCCGGGATAACGTAATAACGCTGCTCGCTCGATGCTCGCACGCTTTGCACTTGATACTCGCCCGAAAGGCAACACTCCTAACTGGCGAGTAGTGTATGTACTTAATTATATTTTAGTGATTCCCAATTTCGCTATATTTTGATCACACCCTAAGGCTATGCGGAAAATTTCGATGTAAAGTGCATTTTTGTCTTTAGTTATATACTGATAAATACATTCACTCAAAATGCTGAAGGCTCCGAAGCATTTAATTCACACATTTGTAGCTTACACCGAAAATGTTACAAGAAAAACGAATAAACCTGGCTGGATTCTACACGGTTTTCTGCAGGTAAAACAAACTGCGGTGAGCTCAAGGCGATGCTTCGCTTCCGATTCAGTCGACTTGCATATCCGATTTCGTCATTTGATCTTTGCAATCGCGGGCGAAGACGTTTTAGTCGTTTGTGACGCTAAAACAATCAAAAACTATATATTTCTCGAAAAATATAAAAAAACTTGCTATTTTCGGCGGCAAAATTTACTAAGTTAGCTGCTGCAAACTACTCCATGTTTAATAACATGCCTAATGAAGGTTGAAAACAGGAAAACCAACTTGTTTAACAGGACAAATAACCCTATAAACCAATCGTTCTCCGCCATGCTGCACCCGTTATATTGATCGCCACCGGTTCAGGTATTGTCTACTAACCTGGCCTCACCACAAAATGCTGAGGGCCATCCAAGATTTTCGAGCTCCCCCAGGATTTAGGCGGCTCCTCCTGGTCATGCCCCCAGGTAAATTTTGGTTTCCCCCTGCGCCTGGCAAACTTCGAAACTGAATCCGGGACTCGTAAAAATATAGTATTTATAGGACTATCGGTAACTTGTGGTAATATTACTTTAATATCAACTAGTATGTAAAAAATGGTTTTTACAGGCATGGAAAAAGAAACCCCTGAAAAATGTTAGTGGAAAAATATAACGTTAGGTAATGAGTGTTTAATGAGCTATGTGAAGCTGGGTTGTCTGTGAAATTAATGCACTTACAATAATAATGATATACCGAGAAATACCGAGGTAATGCTTACGGCAACGGTTTTGTTTTGAAAAATGAATTTATTCGCTTAAGGGACTGGATAGACATGCCATTAACCGTCGCGGTAGACAAATGATCTATAGTTTTTAATTTAGTACGGTGATCCATGGTGTATTGGGCTTGGTGTACTGTACTATACAAAATAGTGCGGTGGAAAAATTCGTATTTGAGCACAAAAAGGCTTTTCATTCAAGATAAAATCATATTTACACAGCCCAAAAAATAAACTTGAATTTCCCCGACCGAGTATCCGTCAGCAAAACACCAATTTGCCCAGCCAAAATTAAGTTTAGGACTTCAAATAGGAGCTGACAGCGAAATTTGGTCAGTTTGGGGGTAAATTAATGTATTTGGGGACTACAAGAGCCAGAATCATAGTTAGGCTGTCCAAAAAATAAATTTGACCTTCTTCCCCCTAGTATCTGTCACCCAAACAACAATCTGCCAACCCAAAATTATTTTAAGGGCTTCAAACAGGAGCTGAGAGCGAAATGTGGTCATTTTGGGGTAAATAATTACAATATTTGCGGGATGGGTGCTAGAAGAGCCAAAATCATAGTTAGGCTTTCCAAAAAATATACTTGCCCATCCCCAGATATCGGTCACCAAAAACAATTTGTCTTGCCAAAATTGATTTAAGGACTTGAGACAGGAGCTGACAGAGAAATTTGGCCATTTTGGCGTAAATTAGGGTATTTTGGTGGCTAGACGAGTCAAAATCATAGTTAAGCTGTCAAAAAAACTTCAGTTTCCTCGACCTAGTATTAGTCACCCAAAGATCAATTTTCTCGGCTAAAATTAATGGTTTCTAACAGAAGCTGATATCGAAATTTGCTCATTTTGGAGGTAAATTAGGGTATTTTGGGGGGTAAGAAAAGCCAGTCATAAAATGTCCAAAAAATATACTTGCCCAACCCCAAGCTAGTATCTGTCACCAAAAACAATTTGTCCTGCCAAAATTAATTTAAGGGCTTGAGATAGGAGGCGACAGCGAAATTTCGCCATTTTGGCGCAAGTTAGGGTATTTTGGGGGCTAGAAGAGTCAAAATCATAGTTAAGGTGTCAAAACAACTTAATATTCCTAGACCTAGTATTTCTCACCCAAAGATCAGTCTTCCTAGCTAAAATTAATGGCTTCTAACAGGAGCTGGGAGCGAAATTTAGTCATTTATTTTTCCAAAAAATAAATTTGACCATCCTCCACCTAGTATCTGGCACCCAAACACCAATTTGCCCAGGCAAAATCAATTTAAGGGCTTCAAACAGGAACTGAGACCGAAATTTTGTCATTTTGGGGGTAAGTTACGGTATTTGGGGGCTAGAGGAGCCAAAATCAAGTTAAGCTGTCAAAAGAATAAACTTAACCTTCTCCGACCTAGTATCTGTCACACAGACAACTTGCCCAGCCAAAATTAATTTAAGGAATTCAAACAGGAGATAACAGCAAAATTTCCAAATTTTGGCTCTTTATTATAGTAATTTGGGGGGCTAAGAGCCAAAATCACAGTTAGCCTCTCAAAAGAAACTTAACCTTCTTCGACATAGTATCTGTAAAGTAAACACCAATTTGCCCTACCAAAATTAAGAGCTTAAACAGGAGTTGCCAGCAAAATCTAGTCATTTTGGGGGCAAATTAGGGTATTTGGGAGAGGGGAGGGGTGGGAGTAGGTTAGAAGAGCCAAAATGAAAGTTAGTCTTTCCACAAAATAAACTTAACCTTGCCCGGCCTAGTATCTGTCACTCAAACAATAATTTGTTCAGCCAAAATTAATTTAGGGGATTCAAACAGGAGCTGACCGCGAAATATGGCCATTTTGGAGGTAAAATAAGTATTTTGGGGGCTAGAAGAGTCAAAATCATAGTTAAGCTGTCAAAACAACCTAATATTCCTAGACCTAGTATTTCTCACCCAACATCAATCTTCCTAGCTAAAATTAATGGCTTCTAACAGAAGCTGAGACCGACATTTTGTCATTTTGGAGGTAAATTAGGGTATTTTGGGGGTTAGAAAAGCCAGTCATAAACTGCCCAAAAAATAAACTTAACCTTTCCCTACCTAGGATCTGTCACCCAAAAACAATTTGTCCAGCCAAAATAAATTTAAGGGCTTCAAACAGGAGCTGACAGCCAAATTTGGCCATTTTGCGGGTAATTTAGCTATTCTGGGGACTACAAGTGTTGGGCTGTCCACAAAATAAACTTAATCTAGCCCGACCTAGTATCGGTCACCCAAACAATAATTTGTACAGCCAAAATTTATTTAATAGCTTCAAACAGGAGCTGAAAGTGAAATTTCGTCATTTTGGGGGTAAATAATTTGAATATTTGCGGGGTGGGTGCTAGAAGAACCAAAATCATAGTTAGGCTGTCCAAAAAATATACTTGACCATCACCAAGCTAGCATCTGTCCCCAAAAACAATTTGTCCAGCCAAAATTAATTTAAGGGCTTGAGACAGGAGCTGAGGGCAAAATTTTGTGATTTCGGCGGTAAATTAGGGTATGTTGGGGGCTAGAAGAGCCAAGATCTTACTTAAGCTATCAAAAAAACTTAACATTCCTCGACCAAGTATTAGTCACCCAAAGATCAATTCTCTCGGCGAAAATTAATGGCTTCTAACAGGAGCTGAGAGCGAAATTTGGTCATTTTGATGCGCTGCCAGCTAAATTTAGTCATTTTGGGGTAAATTATGGTATTTGGGGGATGGGAGGGGTGGGGGTAGGTTAGAAGAGCCAAAACAAAAGTTAGGCTGTCCAAAAATTAAAATTAACCTTGCCCGACCTAGTATCTGTCACTCAAACAATAATTTGCTCAGCCAAAATTAATTTAGGGGCTTCAAACAGGAGCTGACAGCGAAAGTTGGCCATTTTGGAGGTAAATTAAGTATTTGGGGGATAGAAGGGCCAAAATCTCAGTTAGCCTCTCAAAAGAAACTTAACCCTCCTTGACCTAGTATCTGTAACATAAACACCAATTTGCCCTGCCAAAAATAAGCTCCTGGGCTTCAAACAGGAGCTACCAGCGAAATTTGGTCATTTTAGGAGTAAATTAAGGTATTTGGGGGGATGAGTGGGGGTAGGCTAGAAGAGCCAAAATAAAAGTTAGGCTGTCCAAACCTAGCCTTGCCCGACCTAGTATCTGTCACTCAAACAATAATATGTTCAGCCAAAATTAATTTAGGGGCTTCAAACAGGAGCTGACAGCGAAATTTGGCCATTTTGGGGGTAACTTAAGGTATTTTGGGGACTACAAGTGTCAAAATCAAAGTTAGGTTGTCCACAAAATATACTTAATCTTGTGCGACCTAGTATCTGTCATCCAAACAACAATTTCTCCAGCCAGAATTAATTTAAGAGCTTCAAACAGGAGCTGAGAGCGAAATTTTGTCACTTTGGCGATAAATTAGGGTATGTTGGGGGTTAGAAGAGCCAAAAACTTAGCTAAGTAGTAAAAAAACTTAACATTCCTCGACCTAGTATTTGTCACCCAAACATCAATTTTCTCAGCTAAAATCGATGGCTTCAAACAGGAGTTGACAGCGAAATTTGATAATTTTGGGAGTAAGTTAGGGTATGTTGGGGGCTAGAAGAGCCAAAATCTTAGTTAACAAGTAAAAAACTTAACATTCCTCGACCTAGTATTAGTCACCCAAACATCAATTTTCTCGGCTAAAACTAATGGCTTCTAACAGAAGCTGAGAGCAAAATTTGATCATTTAGGGGGTAAATTAGGGTATTTTGGGGGCTAGAAGTGGCAAAATCACAGTTAGGTTTCCAAAAAATAAATTTGACCTTCATCCACCTAGTATTTGTCAGCCAAACACCAATTTGCCCAGCCAAAATTAATTTAAGGGCTTCAAACACGAGCTGAGAGCGAAATTTTTCCATTTTGGGGGTTAGTTAGGGTATTTGGGGGCTAGAAGAGCCAAAATCAATTTAAGCTGTCAAAAAATAAACTTAACCTTCTCTACCTAGTATCTGTCAGCTACACAAAACTTGCCCAGCCAAAATTAATTTGAGGACTTCACACAAGATCTAACAGCAAAATTTCCTAATTTTGGGGGTTTATTAGAGTATTTTGGGGGGCTAGAAGAGCCAAAATCAATTTAAGCTGTCAAAAAATAAACTTAACCTTCTCTACCTAGTATCTGTCAGCTAGACAAAAACTTGCCCAGCCAAAATTAATTTGAGGACTTCAAACAAGATCTAACAGCAAAATTTCCTAATTTTGGGGGTTTATTAGAGTATTTTGGGGGGCTAGAAGAGCCAAAATCAATTTAAGCTGTCAAAAAATAAACTTAACCTTCTCTACCTAGTATCTGTCAGCTAGACAAAAACTTGCCCAGCCAAAATTAATTTGAGGACTTCAAACAAGATCTAACAGCAAAATTTCCTAATTTTGGGGGTTTATTAGAGTATTTTGGGGGACTAGAATAGCCAAAATCACAGTTAGACTCTCAAAAGAAACTTAACCTTCTTCGACCTAGTATATGTAACCCAAACACCAATTTGCCCTGCCAAAATTAAGAGCTTCAAACAGGAGCTGCCAGCGAAATTTAGTCATTTTGGGGGTAAATTATGGTATTTGGGGGATGGGAGGGGTGGGGGTAGGTTAGAAGAGCCAAAACAAAAGTTAGGCTGTCCAAAAATTAAAATTAACCTTGCCCGACCTAGTATCTGTCATTCAAACAATAATTTGCTCAGCCAAAATTAATTTAGGGGCTTCAAACAGGAGCTGACAGCGAAAGTTGGCCATTTTGGAGGTAAATTAAGTATTTGGGGGCTAGAAGGGCCAAAATCTCAGTTAGCCTCTCAAAAGAAACTTAACCTTCCTTGACCTAGTATCCGTAACATAAACACCAATTTGCCCTGCCAAAAATAAGCTCCTGAGCTTCAAACAGGAGCTACCAGCGAAATTTGGTCATTTTAGGAGTAAATTAAGGTATTTGGGGGGATGAGTGGGGGTAGGCTAGAAGAGCCAAAATAAAAGTTAGGCTGTCCAAACCTAGCCTTGCCCGACCTAGTATCTGTCACTCAAACAATAATTTGCTCAGCCAAAATTAATTTAGGGGCTTCAAACAGGAGCTGACAGCGAAATTTGGCCATTTTGGGGGTAACTTAAGGTATTTTGGGGACTACAAGTGTCAAAATCAAAGTTAGGTTGTCCACAAAATATACTTAATCTTGTGCGACCTAGTATCTGTCATCCAAACAACAATTTCTCCAGCCAGAATTAATTTAAGAGCTTCAAACAGGAGCTGACAGCGACATTTTGTCACTTTGGCGATAAATTAGGGTATGTTGGGGGTTAGAAGAGCCAAAAACTTAGTTAAGTAGTAAAAAAACTTAACATTCCTCGATCTAGTATTTGTCACCCAATCATAAATTTTCTCAGCTAAAATTGATGGCTTCAAACAGGAGTTTACAGCGAAATTTGATAATTTTGGGAGTAAATTAGGGTATGTTGGGGGCAGGGAATAACCGGAACCGAAATTTACCGGAACCGGAACCAGTAACCGGAACCGTCCATTTAAACCGGATCCCGAACCGGAACCGGAACCTGGTCTTCGAAATTTATATATAGTAAAACAGATGATGGAAGAAATGAAGGTATACTGGATTTAAAATGCATTAAAAATAACTTTTACATTAAACTTAATGTGTTGCGATGGTATTATTGCCTTTCTGAAACTTTAAAGAGACTGAGGAAGCTAATAATGTTTATTTATCGATCAAATATGTCGGTTTTTGGACATTCAGAGCAAAAAATGCCTTCCACTATACACCACTGCGTATACTGCGTCAAATCGAATGTGCTTACAAAGCTTGGAGCGTAGAATACACACTTTCGATCTGTCTCCAGTCGCCTCCCTTTATTACACATACGTTTGTTGCATGTTCTTCTGTAGCAAACTTAAAATTATTGGTTTATATGATTCTAAGATAAAATAATAGATAGAAGGTAATTTTCTGATCAGTGTTCAGAGACACTGTTTAGGCTAGCGTTGGACAAACAGTGCCCGTCAGTTAGATGATAATGATGATAACTTTCTAATCAGAATGCTATAGATGAGACACACTGTGATGCTGCTCGCACAGTTTCAATAAATACAGTTCATTGCCAAGGAAGCAGTTTCTGCTTGCGTTGCAGATAACGTTACTTCAGTTTCACCTGATTTACAAAGTTTAAAGCGCACCGGCTGGTGCTTGACGCAATTTATGTTAGCCAAGCATAGGCTAAGTACTTCTGCGTAAGCCACACTCTGTTACCGAGTTGGACCGGTTTAATTCAAATGTATCCCACAGACTTCTGGATGTGTAAAATAGCTGCTACAAGCATCGACCTGGCTTTGATTTAACAAACTCCTGCAGGTAATTATGAAAAATTCCTGCTAAAATTATGTGCCCTACTTACGTTTCACACGGCAAATTGGTTAGTTAATCTTTTCTTTGGCTCGGTTGTATTGGAGTTTGATCATTGTATAATATATATTACATATGTTTGGATCACAGATGAAGCAAAAATGTGAAAAATTTCAAACAAAATTTTTAAACCGGAATTCCGGTTCCGGTATGGTTTTTGCCCTTTGCCGGAACCGCAACCGGAACACGATTTTCGCCGGAACCGGAACCGGAATTCCGGTTACTCCCAGGTTGGGGGCTAGAAGAGCCAAAATCTTAGTTAACAAGTAAAAAACTTAACATTCCTCGATCTACTATTAGTCACCCAAACATCAATTTTCTCGGCTAAAACTAATGGCTTCTAACAGAAGCTGAGAGCAAAATTTGACCATTTAGGGGGTAAATTAGGGTATTTTGGGGGCTAGAAGTGGCAAAATCACAGTTAGGTTTCCAAAAAATAAATTTGACCTTCATCCACCTAGTATTTGTCAGCCAAACACCAACTTGCCCAGCCAAAATTAATTTAAGGGCTTCAAACACGAGCTGAGAGCGAAATTTTTCCATTTTGGGGGTTAGTTAGGGTATTTGGGGGCTAGAAGAACCAAAATCAATTTAAGCTGTCAAAAAAATAAACTTAACCTTCTCTACCTAGTATCTGTCAGCTAGACAAAAACTTGCCCAGCCAAAATTAATTTGAGGACTTCAAACAAGATCTAACAGCAAAATTTCCTAATTTTGGGGGTTTATTAGAGTATTCTGGGGGGCTAGAAGAGCCAAAATCAATTTAAGCTGTCAAAAAATAAACTTAACCTTCTCTACCTAGTATCTGTCAGCTAGACAAAAACTTGCCCAGCCAAAATTAATTTGAGGACTTCAAACAAGATCTAACAGCAAAATTCCCTAATTTTGGGGGTTTATTAGAGTATTGTGGGGGACTAGAATAGCCAAAATCACAGTTAGACTCTCAAAAGAAACTTAACCTTTTTCGACCTAGTATCTGTAACCCAAACACCAATTTGCCCTGCCAAAATTAAGAGCTTCAAACAGGAGCTGCCAGCGAAATTTAGTCATTTTGGGGGTAAATTAAGGTATTTGGGGGAGGGGAGGGGTGGGGGTAAGTTAGAAGAGCCAAAATAAAAGTTAGGCTGTCTAAAAGATAAATTTAACCTTGCCCGACCTAGTATCTGTCACTCAAACAATAATTTGTTCAGCCAAAATTAATTTAGGGGCTTCAAACAGGAGCTGACAGCGAAATTTGGCCATTTTGGAGGTAAATGAATTATTTTGCGGGTAGAAGAGCAAAAATCATATGTAAACTGTCAAATAAAGAAACATAACCTTCTCCCCGACCTAGTACCTGTAACCCAAACACTGATTTGCCCAGCCAAAATTAATTTAAGGGCTTCAAACAGGAGCTGTCGGCGAAATTTGGTTAGTTTGGGAGTAAATTAGGGTATGTATTTGGGAGGTTGGGGCTAGAAGAACCAAGATCGTAGTTAGGCTGACCTAAAAATAAACTGGACCTCCTCCGGCCTCAATTATACAAACATCAATTTTCCCAGCCAAAATTCTAGCAGGAGCTGACAGCGAAATTTGGTGAATTCAGGGGCAAATTATGGTATTTGGGGGGGTGGGGGTTAGAAGAGCCAAGAGCGTAGTTAGGGTGTCCAAAAAAATAAAATTGACCATCCCCAAGCTAGTATCTGTTGTCACCCAAAAACAATTTATCCAGCCAAAATTAATCTAAGGGCTTGAAACAGGAGCTGAAAGCGAAATTTGCCTCTCTTGGTGATAAAATTAGGGTATTTTTTTGGGGGGGGAAGAAGAATTGAAATCTGACTGTCCAAAAAATAAACTTGACCTTCTGCGACATAGTATCAATCACCCAAACATCAATTTTCCCAGCCAAAATTAATGGCTTCTAACAGGAGCTGACAGCGAAATTTCGTCATTCCGGGGTTAAAATATGGTATTTGGGAGGGGAGGTAGGGGCTAGAAGAGCTAACAGCGTAGTTATGCTGCCCAAAAATAAAACTGACCATCCCCAAGCATGTATTTGTCACCCAAAACCAATTTATACAGCCAAAATTGATTTAAATGCTTCAAGCAGGAGCTGAGAGCGAAATTTGCCCGTTTCGGTGGTAAATTAGGGTATTTTGGAAGGCTAGAAGAGCCACAATCATAGAGTGTTCAATAAACTTTACCTTCGGCAACCTAGTATTAATCACCCAAACATCAACTTTCTCAGCCAAAATTAATGGCTTCCAGGAGGAGCTGACATCGAAATTTGGCCAGTTTGGCGTAAATTAGTGTATTTTAAAGCACTTGAAGAGCCAAAATCAAAGTTAGGCTGTCCAAAAAATAAACTCGACCTTATCCGGCCTAGTATCAATCATCCAAACATCAATTTTCCCATCCAAAATTAATGGCTTCTAACAGGAGCTGACAGCGAAATTTGACCATTTTGGGGTTAAATTAGTATATTTTGGAAGGCTTGATGAGCCACAATCATAGACTATCCAAAAAATAAACTTGACCATCCCCAAAGGTAGTAAGCCAAAATGAATTAAACGGCTTCAAACAAGTACTGACAGCGAAATTAAGCCATTTTGGGGATTAATTACGTTATTTTGAGGTTTACAAGAGCCAGAATCATAGTTAAACTGTCCAAAAAATAAACTTGACCTTCCCCACCTAGTATTTGTCCCCCAAAGACTAATTTGCTCAGCCAAAATTAATTTAAAGACATCAGTCACGAACTAATCAAAATTTGGGCTTCTGGTAATCCTTTAGATCCAAAAATAAGGTTTTTGGCTTTTTAAAATGTTCCTGCTCCGAGAATTTTTAAGCTGGACATTATGAATTTATGCAAAAATATCGAGCAAATAAAGCTCCTCAACTTAATATTTTGGTTTTTTATTTTTACCCCAAAATCGAGCAAAAATTGATTGTTGGGTCTAAAAACAACGGGTGTGCATTTAACATAGCGGTACTACTGCACCTATTTTACATATACAGCCACCAAACCAGGCATAATAAACAAGGTAAATGAATGATTATAACCAGATAAATAATGAACAAGGCATGCAAAAATAAAATACCGAAGAAATTTTTCGATATATCAACGCACCATCGAGTTATGTTATGACCCGCAAAAATTTACAACCAAAATAAATACACTTTGTACATCATGTGCTCAACATAGAGATTTTGTACATTTTGTACATCATAGAGATTTTGGGCCCAATTTTGTGGCAGCGCTACAAAACTAACCAGGGGTTCATATAGCTAACCTTTTTTAAATTTTCTGTGTGAAAAGATCTAACTAATAGGCGTGGTGGACGTTCGTTCAATGTTCCAAAAAATTCCAAACTTTGTTAAAGATCTGTTCGAAATTTTTAGCAAACTTTTTTAAAATTTGTTCGAAATATGTTCAAGACTTATTCGCAAATAAAAAAACTTCGTTCGATGTTCGTTCGTTCGAAACTGCATGCATTTTCGACGAGTACTGCATTTATATTTACAATCGTTTTATAACACGTGTCTGTGTCTCCATTACTGCATTGGACTGTTTAGATAAGGATCAAATGCAAACCTTACTAAGGTTGCACTTTGCATACAGTGGGCGACAAAAATTTTACGGGGCCAAAATAAAAAAATTTAGGGGCGAGAAGTTTAGAGAAGAGAAAGGTTGCAAATAGAGGTAAGCGACCAGCCAAGATGAACAACGGACAGGACATGGCTTCTCTACATTAAAGGCGAGGTGGGTGTATCCTGCGGCATTAATGTGTCCCCTTGCATAGGTGCCCCTGCAAAACTTTAAGCTGCCGATAGCAAAATTTGTTGCCCTTCCAGTAAAAAAGACATTTTGCCCCACCCCCCGTTGACATAAAAACATGAGAAAATCTTTTACAAAAAAACTTAAGTTAAAACTTCGACTAAAGTAAGTGAATAATTAGTATACATGTTGCCTTTACAGAGACTTTGTGGTGCTATTTATGAACTATGCGTTTTTCGCCAAAAACATTGAATTTTTAAAATTTTTAGATTTCCACACCGAAGAAGCCCTTCGGTTCAACCAGGGAGGGCAATTTTATCGTTTATTCTATTTAGTTTCACAGCGAATGCTAGAATGGTACTGGGGATTACGGCTTGCTGAACCCGAAGAAAGCGACGGTATTTGGATTGCACGTACCTATTACCTCGAGCTAGGCGTCCTTCAACAAAAATCGACGAACAAAATTCTAAGTTCTTTGAAAACTGCGTTTGATAAATTTCGAATGTTTCTTTTGTTAAATGAAGAAGGAGACAAGCAGAAAATGAAAGTTTTGGTGTCCGTACTGAATACAGTGTACTAATTACCTGGCTCTGATTGTGAAGGAGTTAAGCGAGTGATCTATTTAAGACCCCTGACTGTCAAATTTCATTCGTTCAGTAGTTTTATTACTAAGAGGCGTTTATTACAAGGAAGATAAGAGACTAAATATTGTCAAAGCTACAAAAAACGACTGTCGCGAAGGTATTCCAGCGACCGGTTACAATAGTAACAACAGACAACACCATCATCAAAATAATACCAACGTATCACAGATAATCAATAAACAACAACATTCAATCTGTCGACGACATATTAATTCCGCAACCGATCACTACATATCACATCGACTCGCCAATTGACTTTTGATGGCAGCTCACTAGACAATCTTTTATCGCAGTTTAAAACCTTAGTTAGACGTAAACTTCACATATGTTTTAT
The DNA here is from genome assembly GCA_030248225.1 of Trileptium ribeirensis. NCBI lineage: Eukaryota > Metazoa > Nematoda > Enoplea > Enoplida > Thoracostomopsidae > Trileptium > Trileptium ribeirensis. Next base: position 19,327 of record JASANE010027550.1, read on the forward strand.
ATCAGCTCGTAAGATGCCTTTTGTATGTAGGAAAATTTCAGTTTGCATATATTTTATATTTATTTAGCATAATTCAGTGTAAGTATGCAGTCTAGTATTCTATTTTTTCATTTTTTCATTATGCGCGCGCACTTAGGTGCACAGTTCCAATATTGGCCATTCAACTCTTACAACATTTATCGTAGAATCCAGGCTTTTTTGAGAAGTCGTAATAGCCGGTTGTTGACGAAGCGTCGAAGCTTTCAATTTCGGTTGATTTTTAGACTCACAGCCGCCAGATAGGGTTTCATGATTTACACGATGCTTACGTAACACCTAAAACAATAAAATTTCGAAACACATGTTTTAGTTGAATAAACCATAACACAGCACAAGCCAAAATTTACAGTTACAGACAGAAATAAAAGCGGCCTTCCGGCAGCCGTTCGCAAACACTTGTACTAATAGTAAATTTTCGTCGCGAACATCTTTCACGAACAACTTGCTCTTATTCTTGTCCCGTAACTGCAGCGTCAGCGCCTAGTTACTGGCTACAGCAAGCACACTGAATCCTCAGTTGCGCATACAAACTCAAGGTGCAATGAAGATTGTAAAGTTTGCGAACGTTAAAAATGTGAGTATAGAAAACTGAAATTTACATCGAGACATACACTGAAATTTTGTGAATTTTTTGTTAATCTCCAAACCAAGAATAATTTTTTTAATTTGAAACAAATCAGCTGCGAAATCAAAAAATATATTTCTGTGCACGGATCGTTTGTGTGTCAGCAGCACAGAAACAATTTTAGCACTCACCCGATGACATAGTTTGCGTAGAATTGTAAATTTTGCACCCCGTGCGAAGTTATTCACATTTTAAACTTTTGTTTATCGAGAATTTATAATTATTAGCATGCGCTTCTTTTTGTAAAATTTTCCAACGCCGTGCCCTTCCAATTATTTCATGACCAGATTCCCCCAATATGAACTAAAACTATATTTCAGGCACATAAATTTTAAGCGTTGGAAAAGGTCACAGTCCCTAGGACGAAAATGAAATTCCGGTCGTATACGACTATCAATGATTATCTTTATATCCCCTTCCAACTGAGCCACTTTGCCGCACCAAGGAGACATTTTGGAGAAACGGGCCAGCCAAATGACGCGTATTGTTACAGCTACAGGAGTCCATCGGCTAACGCACTAAAATCACGAGTCAGTGCTATATACGGCTTAAGCCAAAGATGTAACGTCTGACGGTTATAGACAAATATGTGCAAACCTACACATTAAATTAACAAAATACGGCTAATGTTTCGGCCAAACCTATGTAATTGAAAAGGTTGCAGAAATAAAAATAGCATTTGCTTATCACGCAACTGTAAAAAACCGAGTTAACACCCAGTGCACACTTGTACGAAATCTCCTTGAGGGGCCCATGAAGAACAGTATACAATGATATATATCTTGTGGAATAACACGGTCGATTTTTGCTTCATTTGTCCTACTTTCACTATACATAGGTACAGGTTTCCCACTTTTGTGCTATCGCCCAACGTTTGGCCTGCCTTCGTTCAGCCCCACCCCCCCCCCCAAGTTTTGAACCAAATCTTCTAATTAAAAGTGGATATTTGACCCATCCAAATAAAGTTCGTGGCTAACTTCCTTTCGCCGAACAATTATTACTATTGCGAGCAGTCGTTGCCAACACGAATCTAGTCGGCCCTGTCCACAATGGGAAGTGGGATCACCACCTTCTAAGTCCCCCATGTTGGTAAGATATTCCCATGTCCGTCACCCAACTCAGCGGAAACCTGACATGTTCATCTAAATAAATTTGTTTTGCGGACGCCAAATCTTTTTTAAACATTAATTACTACTATTTCCAACATTAAAACGCTGCTTTATAGCCTAAAATAGTTGTACGACAGTTAAAATTATCCGAAAATATGGTATTATGTAGTAGGTTATGGAGAAAAATTTTGTACCCCGCCCCACTATGAAATTTCCACCAGGAATAAACATGGAAGTTCCACAAAGTCCTCCATCTCCTTTTTTCAGCGCTATCTATGGACAAGCCATGTAATGGTTATTACATCAAATATGTCACAATACAGCTGCCAGCTCATTGGTGCAATAAATTAACAATAGAGAATGATTAAGATATAGATAGCTGGCCTGTCCACTGCCTTCCGAAAAGTGTGAGAACTTCGGGGGCCCCCATGTCCATTCTCGTGGAAATTTCAAAGTTGGACGGGGATAAATTTTGCTTAAAAATACTATATATATAAATATTTCCATACAAGCATTCTTTGGCTATGAAACTATGTTTTCTAGCATTGGAAATAGTTGTAATTAATGTTTAAAAAATATTCGCATACAAAAAATATAAATTTTCAGACATAAAACTTTTTCGATTTAGTTGAAGATGGAAGTTTCGGCGGAATGGGGGGACGGATATGAAAAGCTCACAAACGGTGGGATTTGGAAAGTGAAGTCCCCAATCCCAACAGTGTGGACAGGCCAGTACAACATCGAGCGGTAAATAATCGTACTGGCAACGGCTCTGTCACGAAGGTATGATAACTCTAGTCTCAATTAGTACTCGATCTTGGTCGCTGCGATAAAACACTGGCATTCATAGCGCTTTAAATTTACTCAGCCACAACCATGTGATCCATACAAATCATTCAATGACTTGTTTTAGTGAAATTCTGATTTAGTTTTAGAACATAAATTTAACGGGCGAATTTCGCGAATGTTTGTTAAATCCCAAAATCAGCCGGTACGGTTCATATGAATCGCGCCATTCGCAACGCTTTTACATTATGATCTGAAACAGCTCCTGTCTCTATACAAACACTAAAATGCGGACTAACCTACAGCATTTACATTTTTCTACATTACTTGCCTTATTCGAGTAAACTGCATATAAATTTTTAATCAAAAACACTGAGCAAATAACACTGGTTTGAGCTCTCAACAAACACGTAAAAATTCGTTCCATTTATAATAATTTTAACAGAATCTAAGCCGCTAAATCAAAAGTAACTATATCTACATAATTACTCTAAAATTTGATAATGAAGATTTCAACACCCTCAGAAACAATCAATATAATGATAATACCGTAACTAGTCCCATAATAAAAACATTCCTTGGTACATGTTATTAGAAGAACAGTACACAGTTATGTTATTATACCTTCTGGCTTCTACAAATAGGGGGACCTGGGTGCTTCCCAAGTATATATTTCGACCTCCCCAGGTTCTCCCCAGTTCATGCCACCACGTAAATTTTGGCCTCCCCAAGTTCATCCACCACGGGTCCCCCAGGTACTTTCCTGCCCCACTAAAATAAATTACCACATTTTTGTCTGATGGGCTAAAAATATGAGAATTTTCCCCAATTTTGGCTAAAATATCTCCAAATTATCCCAGGAGAGCCTAAAAATCACTAAATTTTACCCCTTTTTAGTAAGCACAATTGCAATCAGTATGCCAAGTGAGATATTTTTATCGTTTTATGACGTTTACAGTACTTTATGTTCCCCAGTTCATCTAGGGGTTCCCCACCTCGTGCCACCAAGTATACATTTTGTAGTTTGGAGAAGTCAGTAAGTTGATTATTCTAAACATAATAAATCAACTCACACGTCGCGGTTTAACTGTGATCAAGCCAGAGTGATCAAAACTTTTCTCCTGCATACGGCTTTTCAGTGGCTTCGAGCGACTGTCCTTTGTTTCCAGTTTAAAGACACTGTTGCTCGCAACAGGATTACAAAAAGTAGAAAACACCGAAGTCCGAGCGAACGACCGGTGAATCGCCGCCACATCTGAATTTTTGTCTGTGTTGTTACGACTAGCACTGCGACACCGTGTAATCCGTGAAGATTCGCCAAGGACATCCACTACACTGGAGCTCAGTACAATGCCAGCGCGCGATACTGAACTAGAATTGACCAGACTTCGACGGCTAGCACGACGGTTCTAAATCAGAAAAAAAATCAACGGCGAAACCTTGGGCGCCACACTATAACAGGGAGTTAAACTTTAACAGACAGCCGAAAGCATTCCCTCTGTTCACAAAACAGTGACTAATACACTTCGTTGAAATTTCGGTTTCTTCTAAGCAACGCGAACGCTAATACTTATTTTACGATCTGTACGCTTACATATCACCGGTTAAATGACAAGAGACTAACAAAGCTCGAATAAAGGTCAACCATTGCCTCGTGGTTGAAGACTGTTGAGCCGACGGCCAGGGCTATCGCTTATAACTGATAAAACGTGGTTACTGCAGCTGGAAACCCAATGGCTTTAATTCTTTCGTCGAATCCAATGCGTCAAAACCAAAAAAAATTCAAACAATGCTACGGCGGACTGCGCATACGACGCGCGCCGCCGTACACATGTTGGCAACGTGATAAATATGCAAACAGGTGCACGTCGCTTCGATCACGTGGGCAACGTGTTAAATAGGAAAACGATAAAACTACAACCTGCAAAAAAGGTACTCAAAGTTGGCTGTTTCAACGTTAGGGCATTGCTGAAGATTGCTTATGAAGAGTTGCTTGTTGAACCCTGCTGCACAAATATGTTCACTTTGCCTGCATATGAGAACATCTACTGCGCAGAATCGGAATCAAGCGTATATTATTTTTTAATCAGATTCGAATGTGTACAAGAAATCTTATACAGAAGGAACAACGAACATGCCTCTTGGCCAAGGCATAAGTTTTGTTCTGTGAATGAAGGCTTCAACAATGAACAGCGTTATCGACTGGAAGCCGATTAGCAGTTAAATCTGCACGTTGCACCTTCGCGCACGTCTGCTCAATATATTTCTACTCGACATGTACAGGCCCACTCTGAGGATGATAGTACTGACACTGAAAACAACTTTACGACAATTTTGCCGACGTTCGATTTATGTGTGAAAGCAAATATTAATTGTAGTTTTAATCAAAGTTGGACAATCATCGGAGTGAAACAGCTGCTGGCAAATAGGCCCGCCCTGAGGACGAGGAATCATAAGTTCGTACGCTAATCTTAATTGCTGTTCGTTGCTAACACTAACTGCAGACACCGCAAACGCTATCTCGAAACATGATGAGTCCAAACGGTCAGCACAATGAAAGCGATTTTTTTCGTTGTGCCAAAACGGTGGAAAACATCTGTCACGAACAGCATTTCTTACTGTAGAAAAACCTTGCCAACTGATCGTACCTTTGTAGTCACCACACTACGACTCAAGCTGTCAGCGACACTACTCGTAACGACGCAGTTTGATGTCACAAAATGCGGACACCCGCTATACAGAAAACCTTTCAGATAGCACTACGCAATCGATTTCAAACTTTGGACGAAAGCAATGAAAATGTTGACATGTGGGCCGAACTATGTAATACGCTGTTAAGAGAAGCACAAAACGTCGCTCGCGCTCAATAAAATAAAAAAAGTACGTTGGGTCACTAATGAAATGGTATCAACTGCGCGTCTTATGTACAATTCGGATTGCCACGTTCAAAGATCTATTTCCAAAAATAGCTTAGACGCAAGCCTCACGACCCATCAAAACAGAAAGTGATGATCGAAACAAAGCTTCAAGTGTCGGTGAGTACACCAAATTTTTGGCCAAAAAATTATCAACAAAATACAACGGAGTTAGCGACGACTATGTACGTAAGGGCGAGAGAAAGTGAGCAAACCCGTAGAAGAGATATCCGAACACTTTCACGAATAACTAACGCGGCACCACTCAAACAACTAATCCGTGACAACGAACATAACTTTATGAGTTTTTACACATCCATATCCGTGGATATGGATCCATATCCGGCACAAAAATAACAAAGCACTACGTGAAGAATTCTTAAGACCAGAGATTTACAGAGCCGAAGGTAACGTCTGATAGTCTGGCTCTAAAAACTTTTACAGTGTATATGGGGTTCAGAACAGTTATATATATAAAACTGATGTTTGGCGAACAGCGGTAATTGTTCCTTTTTTCAAAGAAGACGTCGAAAACAATACCAAAATTACAGGGTATATCACTGCTCAGCATGGTGTTCAAGATTCGCGAAACTATTGTGCTTCAACGATGCGGATTACTAGCTGACAGAGTCCCAAATTTTAGCATTTCACCAATTCCTAGAGCTGCCCCACGAATATCGCCAGCCGACGTACGTTGCACTTATTGACTTTACTTCAAGGCGGAATTTGATTCGGTCGACCATAGCAATTTGTAAAACATAATGGAAACCGATGGAATACCTCCGAAGCTGCTGGCGATAATCGAAGAAATGTATGCCTAGAGCCACAGCAGGGTCCTAGGATATTTCATCATCTGCCTTTGCAATAGAAACCGGCGTTCGACAAGGCTCTGTTCAATCCTTAGTTATGTTCAATTTCATAATGGATTGAGTGATGTAATAACTGCGCGCCCGAAGCCGTGAAGTACCGATCGGCGATTAAGCTCGCATACTAGATCACACCGACGATGTTACCATACTAGCCGAAACCGAAGCCTAGCTGCGAAGAGTCGCAAATCTCGTACAATAAGGCAGCAACAGAGTCGGTCAACAAATAAATTTTGCAAGATCAAGATCATGAACTGCAGTTGCTGTGCAACGCAACCCAGTCTCTCCCTCAACGGCGGTCGACAGCTACTGCTATCTCGGATCCATAAGCACCGGCAGTGGGTTGTAAAAGTCCGACATTGGTAACCGAATTGAAGGGAATAACCGGAACCGGAACCAGCAACCGGAACCGTCCATTTAAACCGGATACGGAACCGGAACCTGGTCTTCGAAATTTATATATAGTAAAACAGATGATGGAAGAAATGAAGGTATAGTGGATTTCAAATGCATTAAAAATAACTTTTACATTAAACTTAATGCATTGCAATGGTATTATTGCCTTTCTGAAATTTTAAAGAGACTGAGGAAGCTAATAATGTTTATTTATTGATCAAATATGTCGGTTTTTGGACATTCAGAGCAAAAAATGTCTTCCACTATACACCATTGCGTATACTGCGTCAAATTGAATGTGCTTACAAAGCTTGGAGCGTAGAATACACACTTTCGATCTGTCTCCAGTCGCCTCCCTTTACTACACATACGTTTGTTGCATGTTCTTCTGTAGGAAACTTAAAATTATCGGTTTATATGATTCTAAGAGAAAATAATAAATAGAAGCTAATTTTCTGATCAGTGGTCAGACACTGTTTAGGCTAGCGTTGGACAAAAAGTGCCCGTCAGTTAGATCATAATGATGATAAGTTTCTAATCAGAATGAGACACACTGTGATGCTGCTCGCACAGTTTCAATAAATACAGTTCATTGCCAAGAAAGCAGTTTCTAGCTGCGTTGCAGATAACGTTAGTTTACTTCAATTTAGACTGATTTACCAAGTTTACAAGCGCACTGGCGGGTGCTTGACGCAATTTATGTTAGCCAAGCATACCCTAAGCACTTCTGCGTAAGCCATACTCTGTTACCTAGTTGAACCGGTTTAATTGAAACGTATCCCACAGACTTCTGGATGTGTAAAATAGCTGCTACAAGCATCGACCTGGCTTTGATTTAACAAACTCCTGCAGGTTATTATGAAAAATTCCTGCTCAAATTATGTGCTCTACTTACGTTTCACACGGCAAATTGGTTGTTAATCTTTTCTTTTGCTTGGTTGTATTGGAGCTTGATCATTGTATAATATATATTACATTTGGATTACAGGATGAAGCAAAAAACGTGGAAAATTTTTTTAAACCGAAATTCCGGTTCCGGTATGGTATTTGCCCTTTGCCGGAACCACAACCGGAACACGATTTTCGCCGGAACCGGAATTTCGGTTACTCCTTGCCGAATTGCTAGCATCTCGATTGCCTACCACCAACTGCACAAAACCTTTGCAGTAAACGCGAGATCTTGGTCGCCACAAAAATGAAAGTATATATTTGAAGCATGTCTCATGTTTGTATAAAAATTCGATATTTTGGCAACAGTTGCATTTTTACTTGTTTATGGCGTACTTAAAATACCAATTCTGGAAACCGCTTTCACATTTCGGAGCGCGACCCCCCCTTTTTTTTAAATTCCTGGCTACGCCCGTGAAGGTTAGCGACATCCAATCGCCCTCAGTTTTTGAACATTGACGTCTGTGGCGAATCGCAGGCGTATCCAAGCTGGACCGCGTAACAAATTCGAATCTGTACGCCTTGAGCTGTTAACTAACGAACATTGACACTGAAGTAGTGGTACGACAGCTCAAATGGCTTGGCCATGTGCTGCGAACGCAACTCAGTAGTCCCGTGAAGCAAATACTAACTACAACCTATCCACCAACATGGAAAAGGCCGTGCCGATGAGTGATAGTCAGCTGGAACCGATTTGTTATATCCCATATAGAGCGATCACTCAAAGATGTCCCTTGAAGACAATTACGGACTCGTCCAATGGAAATTCTGCAAGAAGTTCCCACGACTGATCCTGATAAAATTCACGGATCTCTGAAGTATTGACGTACCATTCCGGGCTATGTATTGACGCTTACATGCGGAAAATCCATTCGTGCATACACTTTGGCAGTTACAGTATATATATCGTAATGCGGTATTATTTATTCATTCTCAGAAGATATAAGTAACACAGATTCTAGAAGATACTCTTGAACTGTCGGATAAATGTTCAAAAAATCATAGCCTGATTATCTTAATACTGTCTGGCCGTTAAGATTAAAGCAGGTTATAATAGCCAACCTATTCCGTCGTCAAAACTGCACTGGATCCTCGAACCGCCTAACTGGGAATGATTATTCCTCTATTAACTACATTTTCATTTTTGTACTGTCTTACATGAATCTACTGTGTATTATTCAACGCAAGAATGCTGGGCATAACGGCTTAGTCTCAGCCTTCATAATGCATGTAGCATTTGCGAGCTATATAAATTAGATACATAATGATGCCGTAAACAGGAAATCAAGCGCCGCCTACTGTAAACTACTATAATACAATAAATTATTACGAGAAAAAACTGCCTTTATACGAAAGAAACTCCTAATGAAACCTGTTGTTACTGGGTAGGAGGGTGGTTTTCTGAAAATGCACCTTACGGGTGGCGGTAAGCGATTTCGCACGTGGAATTTGCACCATGTCTAACAGCACAATATTGAGATCTTGCCACATGGAAAAATAAAAACTGTAGCTCCAATAGTTTGACATGTTATGAGAAATTAGTTCAATTGCAGTTCGAGGGAAGGAACAAACAGTTTACTGAAAAATTTATACATGGTCCCCAAAGCAAAAACACGATATAATATATGAACACGCATGATATTAGCAGCTATATCGGCATTTGACCCTAAAATAGAACGAACGCACCATTACTTAAGCTACAAAACAACAAATGCGCAATAACAATAAATATATAATGTAAACAAGTTTACCATATGCCCTCTTCCACGGCTAAAAGAACAAGAATCATTGTCGCTATCACTGCTTGCGGTACGACGGTTAGTTAGTGCGCTCAAATTGGATACGCGACAACTGCGATTTTTCTCACAGGTTCGTATAGATTGAGCTGTTGAGTCGTTTTGTTTGACTTTTGAATTGCCAGCCGCGTTCGACATCAGTCCATCATATACTGAGCTATCACGATTAGCTAGTCGCACTGAGCTATCACGATTAGCTAGTCGCACTGAGCTGCGAGAAGAACTCCTTGATGAGGATCTAAGGTAACGGCGACCAGTACCTAATTCTGCCGGATCTAAACCTGTCATAAATTGGCTGTCTGTGAAATCTTTATTGGTATTTTCAGCACTCAAAGCCACATCGTCTAATGTTATGCTCTGTAATGCTGTGGCACGGAAATGTCGTTCAGATCTCGGTGAAATCTCAGCTGACAATAAACCAGAATGATGGAAGTTATCAATACTTTCACTTTCGTACGATCTCTCACAGCATAGCTGTCTAACAGGACGAATAGAAGAACGTTTTCTGATAGGACTTTCGTTGCTGCCAGCTGTCGGTGTTCGATCTGAACGAGATCCACTGAATTTATCAGTTGAAGGATTTGTAGGCGAACAGTCTTGAGTTACGCTCAGTACATTTTTCGTTGTTTTCGATGCAAATGTAGTTTCAGCTTTCGTTTTAGGCACATCGGGGTTTTGTTCAAAATTTAAACCCACTGCACTTGTAGGACAACCGTGGAATTCGTCGGACGCACTGGAACCAGGAGCTATTACGTGTTCTGAATTTGCTGAAACAACATGTTTCTGGACCGGTCGCGGCAATGGAAGTTCCTGAAGCTTATCCTTATGTTTAATTTCACTACTGTCAGAAATAGAATTATCACGATCGGTCGAATTCTCGCCCGAATTGTTTTGGCCGTGATACAGCGCTATCTTCTGACGAAGCAAACGATATTTTGACCGCTTCGTGTGCTGAAACATCTAACGATAACTTTACTGACAAGAGCGAGGCGAACGGAGTTCCCAATTTGGGTGCTAGGGGGAAAATCGTGAAAATATCTTCTTTGTCTGTCGCTGTCATTCATAGCTCATTTTCAGCTTTCGACATTTTTTTGTTCCATACAAACGACGATGATGTGCCGTTTAATTGAGCGCGAACAGCTCTGACCCCATCTTCCGGGTCAAAACGCTAAAAACAGGTTTTTAAGGGTTCGTTGCCAAATCTAACCATACGGGTACCAGTGTTTTGAGAGCCCATATCTCGCCACTTAGGTTTCGCACCGAAAAAATAGACTCACTACCTGAATCAGCTCATGGGAATCTACAACTTTCTTGGCCACCATTTTTGTTGGAACCCTCTCTGGGCCACTGTGGGCCCTAATATTGTTTGTCGACAGCTTCCCAGAAATAGCGATTTTTCAAATTTAGCCGAGTTATTGCTTGTTTTTAAATTACAATGAGTGCCTATTAGGTTATCAAGCACGCTGAATACGATGGTTTTGTTATCTAGAATTCAACTTGACTATATTATACCTTTTCGTGGGGTTTCAAGGGTTTTACGGTCGACTAACCCAATTTCCAATTCGTCTGAATACGTGTTGCATAGGACGTCAAGAATGGTATATATACTAATATATAAGCATTTCTGAAGGCTGAATACAGTATTTGATTATCTAGAGTCCAGTGTGCATATTTCACGTCTTTTCAACGGATTTAGGGTTAATGAACCAGATTTCCAGAAAGTAGTCTTCAGCTTTAGTAGAAAATATCTTCAATTGTTTGGCTACGTATTGCGTACAGGACATAAAAAATTTTCTAAATATTTAGGTTTTCCGATAGGCTGAATACGATAATTTGGTTATCTAGAGTCCGGCACGAGTATCTTATGCTTTTTCAAAGTTTTCATTAGGGGCTTGCCGAATATTCGGTACCTATTCGAAATTCAGCCGAATAATAGGGTATTAGGTATTCCGCCGAATACCGAATAGTTAGTTTTACATTATTTTTTGAAATTAACTAGGGGGAAATAAAAAATGAATTGTTTAGTATAAAACTATCCATATAAAAATGTCAATTATTGCTAAAATATGGTAACTATATCATCAAGCAAAATTATACGCTACTCACGAAACAACCACTTTTCACCTATTTAGACTATTCTACCCAGAAAATGGCACATAACTTCGGTCCCCAAACACCAAACTAGTACCATGGATCTGTACTTAAAACTGCAAAAAGCTTAAAATCAAGTTTTTCTGCAATTTCTAGCATGTACACACAAAAAGTCAAAAACGGCACCAGTTTACAAGCTATGTCCGTAAACTTAACATACTCATTAAAACACGGCAAACGTTTTTTAATTTTGCCTTCTGGAAAAAATGTCATCAAACACGAACAATTTATGACAAAAATACCTAAATGACAATGAGTAACCGGAACCAGAGCTGCAATTTTTTGCAAGAACCGGAATCAGAACTGAAACCGGAACCTGTCCCTATCTATAAGGTAAAATAAAAGAAAGTATTAATGAGCATCTCGTTTGTTGCACGTGAACGGTGGGCATGCAGGGTGATTTACCAGATTAAACACGCTGGTTTCATTGTTTTAAAATTACATTGGTTACGTCGTTACCCTACTAATGTGCTCCATAGGGCTATAAATGCTAAATATCGGTAGCAAAATTGTAAAATATTGACATTTTTCAATTAGTTGTATCTTGGGGGCTGTATTGAGTCAACAGATTTTTCGAATAGATGGCCACGGTGAATGCAATCGTATATACTTATATACGTTGAAAACAACTAATTCAGTAAGTACTAGGACCTTTAATCGTAATTTTTTTCGTAAAATTATTTTATTTTTTCTTATTTTCTTATATATAATTTCCTTCGAAGTTATGGTTTATAAATTTCGAATGTTCCAAATACAGTTGCGTTGTCAAGATAAGAACAAGACGAACTGTCCCTACAGTTAGATAAAAATCCTATAGGTTGTAATCGAAAATTTGTGAACCTGAACCGCGAAACCAAAAAGTGAACTGTTTTCGAAATTTTTCATGTCATGGGGTTATCCTAATAAATCGGGCATGCGGCTGTAAAAAAATTTTGATCACAATACGTATAAGAATGTCGCGTGTATAGAAGAATTAACTGAGAAGACACATTTTGAAGCTGCAACAAAATCTGGTATTTTTTCGACCATTCTCATGCTCCCACTTAGTATAGGACTGTCATTTTCCATGTTTGTGCGGAGAAGTCACTAGTAATTACTGAAAATTTACGTCCATTGGCTTTTTATGTACTGCCATCGGTGTTTTCTGCGTATATATGCTACGGGTTTTTAGAAGTTGAATTTGAGACGGAATTAGGCGTTGAACACAGATTAGCCAAGCTCGTTCGTTTTCCCATACAAATACTATCGTTACACAATTTTCAGCAATGTGAAATATGCGATATTGCTTCGTGTTATTTCCTCCCGAGCATATGAAAATTAACTGATAAACACAATTGACAGCAGTTATTGCAGTATACAAACCGTTGGGTAATGACATAGCTAACAAATTCAGGACTAAGGAGTACGGACTCCGAAAATTATAAATATGCTAGTGTTTGATTGACTAGCGCAGCTCTCTGTGCCTTATAATTTGTTTAGTAGAGATTGAGAAAAGACTGTTGGGGAATTAACGACCTAACAGGTACCGGAGTGAACGCATACAGAAAATATTTTTATATGTTATACAAATAGTATCAAGAATATTGCTGCATACACGGTTTAGAAAATGGAAAAATTGTATTACAAATTTCGCTCGGCAGATATGCAAAGGTGGTGAAATCGCAACTTCGATTCCGGCAAAAATTAATCGGAACCGAAATTCCGGATACTTTCTGATGAATTACTAAAAAATCTATTTGAAAATTGGAACGCAATCTCAGAACAGCAGCACCCCTACCATTGTTGCCCAAAGTCACACTGGGAAAAATATTAAAATCGCAGAAACACCATAAACAATTTTGTTTAGGGGTCCAGCGTCCAGCATATCCGTAAATATTTTTGCGGAATAATCGGGCCAAATTTGAAAAAAAACATATCCTCTCGACGAGAGCTACCCAAAAATTCCACTGTGAATTTCTCGCAATACGTGAATCGAAAGCCAAAAACATTTTTCAGAGATTTCGAGAACTTGTGGGTTTTATTTTCAGGGAACGCACAAACTCTGTTGCTAACAGGAGTTTGCGAATTCTCTTCCAGAACCAAACATTTGACCTAGAACAGTTTGTTAAAGGTTGCATCAAGGTAAATAATTCGAGGAGACAAAGCCTGATGCACCAAACTCAATGACTAAACTGGACCCAAATCGTAAGAGAAAGGCAACGAGAGATGTATTTTGCGAGCACACATAAATAGTAGCTCTCAACTGGTCAGGGCTCAGTCATTGTGATTGCATTATGCTGCTACTAACATTCTTGTTCCTAAATTCGCGAGAAACGAAGTTGGGGGAATAGAATCTATTCTAATCAATACAGCAAAATAGCAAAAACATAACTGCAAGAAAAACCGCTGAATTATACCCATTAGAAATTAACGTTCACTCAGCAAAACCCTACACACAATGATTCGTTTATTTATTATTTTGAGCCTAACACAGGGAAAAGTATGGATAGAATAGTACGCGCGTCTTTTACGTTCACACTTACGTTTCTATATTATGTTCGTTACCAATTAGCTTGTTCACTAATAAATATCAATTATTCGGTATTCGGCATTCGGTGTCTGGTAACTTTTACTATTCGGCACATTCCTAGTTTTCATTGGGCTTAAGGTCAATGAACCCGACTGCCAGAATATAGTTGGTTTTCAGTAGTTTGGTACATAGTATCAGAAATATTCTATATAGAGAGAGGTTTTTCGGTATGTTGAATACAATTATTTGGTTCAGCGTGCATATTTGATGTCTTTTCAATGGGTTTATGTCAATGACCCCGATTTCTATAATATAGTTTGTCTGCAGCTGTTTGGTTAAGTATTGCGTACATGTCATCCAGAATTTTCTATGTAGGTTTTCGATAGGCTGAATGCGATTATTTGGTTATCTAGAGAATATACTTGATGCGTTGTAAGTTGTTTTCGATGGGTTTAAGGTCGACAAGGTTTTAGGATTTTAATGGGTTCAGGGTTCAAGAGATTTAGGGTGGTAAATACGCCAAACACAGCGTTTTACATGTGACTAAACAAAAAGGTAACTTAAAAATGAAACCTGCACGGAGATCAAACTCGCAAGCGAGAGTGATCTCTGTATCACTCTCGCTTGCGAGATACTTGTATTAATAAATTTATAAACAAACAATTTGGGGAATTTAGTTTGCGAACAGCAATTGAATAGCTAATTCGGGAACGGATAGTGTGAGACTGATTTGATTTTTGTTTCTGCTCGAACTATTATGTATAGGTCACGTTATACTGCCATAAAAAGTACTAACTTTATCGAGATTGCACAACGTAGTGAAGCAAAGGTACGTATACGCCTTTTGGGTGCACAGCAAATCAGCTCTGGATAGCATATACGTCGTTTGCCATCAGGGAATAACCGGAACCAAAATTTACCGGAACCGGAACCAGCAACCGGAACCGTCCATTTAAACCGGATCCGGAACCGGAACCTGGTCTTCGAAATTTATATATAGTAAAAGATATGAAGGAAGAAATTAAGGTGTAGTCGACTTAAAATGCAATAAAATAACTTTTACATTAAACTTAATGTATTGCCATGACACTATTGCCGCTCTGAAACTTTAAAGAGACTGAGGGAGCTAATAATGTTTATTTATCGATCAGTATGTCGTTTTATTGGACACCCAGAGCAAAAAATGCCTTCTACTATACACCCTTGCGTATACTGCGTCAAATTGAATGTGCTTACAACGCATAGAGCGGAGAATAAACGCTTTCGCTCTGTCCCTATTCGCCTCCCTTTACTACACATACGTTTGCTAGATGTTGTTCTGTAGGAAACTTGAAATTATTGGTTTATATGATTCAGGAAAAATTAATAGATAAAAAGTAATTTTCTGATCAGTGGTAAGAGACACTGTTTAGGCTAGAGTTGGACAAACAGTGCCCGCCAGTTAGATGATAATGATGATAGCTTTCCAATCATAATGCTATAAATGAGACAAACTGTTATACTGCTCGCACAGTTTCAATAAATCCAGTTCATTGCCAAGAAAGCAGTTTTTGGCTGCGTTGTAGATAACGTTACTTCACTTTAATTTCGCCTGATTTACAAAGTTTACAAGCGCACTGGCTGGCGTTTGGCGCAATTTATATTAGCCAAGCATACGCTAAGTACTTCTATGTAAGCCATACTTTGTTACCCAGTTGGACTGGTTTAATTCGAACGTAATCCGGAGACTTCTGAATGTGTAAAATAGTTGCTACAAGCATCGACTTGGTTTTGATTTGTTAACAAACTGTTGCAGGTTATTATGAAAAATTTCTACTGAAATTATGTGTCCTACTGACGTGTGACAAGGCAAATTGCTTAGTTAACCTTTTCTTTTGCTTGGTTGTATTGGAGCTTGATCATTGTATAATATATATTACATATTTTTGGATCAGAGATGAAGCAAAAATCTGGAAAATTTCAAACAAAATTTTTAAACCGGACTTCCGGTTCCGGTATGGTTTTTGCCCTTTGCCGGAACCGCAACCGGAACACGATTTTCGCCGGAACCGGAATTCCGGTTACTCCCTGTTTGCTATATGTGGATATCACACAATACCGCACAAGTTAGAACAAAAGTAACACAGGCAATAAGTTTTCCATGCGCGCACACCCCAAGTGCAAGCTATCAGCCTCCAAGGACGTCACAATAAAATTAGAAATTTTGGGTCGATGAACCATTGGGCACCATACCCTCGTACCCATAGAATCATGAGTCACAGTGCAAAATTAACACCGGCAACGAGTTTCGTATGCCTGAAAACCTCCAAATGAAACTTTTCAGCCGCCCAAGACGTCACAACAAATTTTCTAATTATGGGTCAAGGAACCACGAAGGTGCCATACTTCAAAAGCCATAACTCCAGAACCGGAGCCTTAATTGAAAAAAGAGGCATTGGCATTTATCTATGAAATAAAACCAATCAGAGAAAAATCGAAAGTTAAGATAAAAATAACGTTGCTTCCGTGAAGGATATATACTACAATGAGGTAAAAAACGCGATTTACACGGTAAATCGACTATGATCGCCTTCGAATGAGCCCAAGATCATGAAAACCGGTTAAGTCGTTCCCGGGTCGATCACACATACAGACGGAATTTAAAAGCTTTCCCCCTGCAACACAAAATCTCCACTTCGCTATACTACGTTCTGATTACACTATGTTTTTGTAATACGTTAGAATATGATTAAACCCAGTAATGTACAGCGAGAAAAATAACTGAGAGCGAGTAAGCTTTATTATCACATGTTGCCTACATAATAAATTTAAATCACATTGAAAACCACGAAATTTTCCGTGACCGCCAGAGAGAAAGACCCAATAAATGCAGCAACAATCCAAAAATGGCAGTATGTTTGAATGAGTCATATGATGATCGTTTTCAGCATATTCTAATACTATCATAATCGCAAAATAAACCAATTTTAAACATTAAACTGGAAATTCCTAAATCATACAAGTTTGGCGGTGTGCCACGATATACAGTATCAATAAATAAACGTTTGGCTGAGGCCGAAAACGGATTTCAACTCGTTCCCCTGTAATTCATGCCAATGGAGTCGGTTCGTGACAAAATATGGTCTGATAAACAGTATTGGGTCTCGACATAGGTCGCAGATATTTCAGTCAAATTAGTTCATTTATCAATTAAAGCTCTAAAAAGAGTACAATAAAGTTTTTGTGCAAGGTTATCCTTCCGCCTAGGACTATGGTCCAAATGATTTTTTAAAAGAACAATGGAACCCAATTTATACGAAAACGGTCGTATCTTTATAGCCGATTAAAATATATGTGTCTTTATACCCTCATTTTGTAGAGTGAGAGAAGCTCTATGTAGCTGCATATAAAGCGTTATTAGAAAATATTAAGATCATCTGAAAATCGGTAAATATTTTGAATACTACTTAGATCATACCAATGAATAGTGGCGTCCGCTATTCTTGTTGTTACTTATAAACAAAAGGCTAGTATATTCTGAAAATGAGATTATTGAAGTTTCGTGTTATTACAATTTTTCGTTTTTTCCTTTACAAATTAGGATTTTTGAACCATCATCAAAACTCGAACTATTATTTTGTGCTGGACCTTTCTATTAATGGTCCGTGAGACCAGAAATACACAACACGACCATTTTTATAACCAACGAAATTATAAGACTCTTTCTAGGCTTATTTTGTAGAGCAAGAGAAGATCTATATAATTGCAAATGATGCGTTATTGTAGTGATTACCTATTTTGTAAGATTATGTAAAATTTGGTTTTAATGAGCTCCAGATAACCGAAATTAACAAAAAAAAACAATAACCAATGAAAATATATGGATGATCTTGGGCTTACTTTGTAGAGAGATGCAGCTGCGTGTTATTGCGACGGTTACCTATTCTGTAAGATTAGGTAAACATTAGTTTCAATGAACCCAGTAAATCAAAAACACACGAACACGTCCGTATCTCCATAACAGAGATGCGATAGTGGACAGATTTTGTGAAGCTCTACATATATGCCACGATACGTTGTTACTGCAATTATCTATATTTTGTTCTACGTATGGGTCTTTATGCCGTTTAAAATACTCTTAAACCTAAATGCAGCAAAAAGGTCGTATCACCACAATGGTTTAAACAATACACGTGAGATTGGACTCCTTTTGTAGATACAATTACGCACGGCCTAGCTAAAACAACTTTTTTCATCAGACTTGCATTTGCTAAGAGCTTCGTATATTGTGTATCGTGAAATATGCTGCGCGAAACAAACTAATTACATTGTATATAGAAGCTGATACACTCAAAATTAAAACACTTGGCCTCAACAATCCCTTAGTATTAGTAATTTTACGTTAATATACCTGGCAGAAAATTATACACCTTCAGCATTTGACTGAAAGCTCAAGTTTTCAAGTTTTTCCATTATATCGCCATCAATGAATGATGGTACTTACTGTATTCGTTTAAAGGTTCGTCTAATAGATTACTCGACGGAAATGACTGCTATGTCATCGACGTTTGTTCCAGGATTTTAAATTTTGCTCGAAATGTATTTTATTTTGTTCATGATTTGTTCAATTTTTTTGTGCACTTTCCTAACTTTGTTGGAGAAATCCGAACATTATTTGAGATATGTTCCCAGATAAAGAAATTTTGTTCGATTTCAGTTAAGCGTTCAATCTTTCGACACTAGATAGTCCTTCCTGCCGAGTAGTAAAGCAATCAGTTGGCACAAAAATTACTTCGCCGTACTTGAAGCTCAAAATACTTACCGTCAACAGAAAACGTTTTCTTTTTCTTCTTATTTTCACGCTAGGGTTAAGTTTCCCAATATTGGTGGTATTCCCGGTTCGTCTCATATTTCCACGCAGAACATGAGATTTTGCAACCGCATTTTTCAATACAACAGACCCATCTCCATTAATTATCGACTGAGTGTTTGATACTTCTGCTACTTGATCTGAGCTGCATACTCTGCGTGACCTATTTTGATTTCGTTTTGGCTTTGGCACTGTCCAAGTCACAAATACGTTACTAGTACTACCATGGCGTCTTCCCGATGTGAGCGTCTGGGAATCAATTTGTTTACTGTTATTTGAGCACTGACTATATTCATCATGAACATTTCGCTGCCTCCGTGGGGTTCTGTTCGACGAAACTAATTCATGTTTCTGCTTAATATGCTGTGCAGCACGATTATTGCGGTGTTGAGAACGTAATCTAGTTACTTTATCACTGCTTTTGTGCGTTCCAAATCTTGAACAAACCTTGGCATTTTGTTTAAAGCCACACCGTCGTCCTGCAGTATCGAAAGTATTTGCCGAAGGTGGAAATACTGCTTTTGTAGATGATGGAGACACCATTAACGTAGACAAGCTGTCCACATCAGGAGGAAGAAGTCTGTTTCGGCCTGAACGAGGTTGTTCAAACATCTATAACATCAAATTATTAGAATTACGATTTTATTTTATGAATGTCCAGATGGGCTATCCAAATTAGGCGCTTCAAATGCCATCTGGCTACGATGTAGTGCCACCGGTTCGTGCCCCCTGGAAAAATTTTGGGCTCCATCGGTTCATCGCCTCTTGGCAACATTTTTTGTTTCTGTTCGGTAAAAACACCCCCAAATGACAAAATTTGATAAAATTTTGTACTAAAATCCCAATATTTTGCCAAAATTTGCTTCAAAATAGCTTTTTCTCTCCGTGAAAACGTTTTGGCAGCGTTTCTTATATGATTTATAACCCTTTTTCTCTTGGAAAAATGCCTCCTGGTAAAATTTTCAGCGAATTGAGAGCCCATCCGACCATCACCAATTTTTATAATAATTATTTTAAAAATACAAAAATGCTGATTTACTGTACTATATTACGTTATAAGGTGTACATTCACCTATTTAAATGCCGAAAGCTCATGTTTACAAAAAATGTCAAGACAAACGTTCAATCAAAGGTTTTCTATGACTATTCAAGGTTAGAAAATAATGTAAAAATAACTATGTATCTCGGAAGCGAGAATGAAACGGAGCGAGCGTGATTATATAAAGCGGTCATTTTACGTAATAACTTGTAACAATCTTTGTATCTGCTGTATATATACTGCAATAAAACATCTGTAACCCTGCACCAATTGAAAATGCTGAAACCTCGTCGGCCCTAAACACATCGTAAACAACTGAAAACGCACAGTGTCCCTGCTATTCTCTATATATATAACGAAACAATCGTGAACATCTGAAAAGCACGAAGTATTGGTGCTGGACTCTAGATAGCAAACCATCATATTCAGCAATAGATACTCATTGTAAGGTAAAAACACGCAGTAACATGCCGAAACTTGAAAAAATCTATATTTCTCACAAAGGATCGACGAATTATATTCAGGTCCATAGCGGTCCAGGGAGTAGTCGTAAAAAAATTGGTGATCACCAAAGTTGTACGTCTCGATGAGCTTGTTCTTCCGTTTTTTCGACGTGAAACCTGTTTCGAGAGATATGGGCTGCGAAAGACTGGTACCCGTATGGTCAGATTTGGCAAAGAACCCTTAAAACCTGTTTTTTTGCCATTTTGACCGCGAATATGGGATCGGAATCGTTCACGTTCACCTAATGGGCACATCGTCATCACTTTTGCTATCGTATAAAAAGAATATTTATCGAAATCATCTACCCAACAATGAGTTATGCAAGCCGGAAACAGACAAACCACATTTTCGCGAACTTTCATCCAAGCGCCCTCAGCGGAAATTCCGCTCTGTTCACTGCTTTAGTTTCAATAGCAAACAAAAATCGATATATACAACAAAGATAAAATATAAACAACAGAGATAAAACAAATTGAATCGACAGAACGTGCCAATTATATTAGCAACCGGGCTTAGTGAAATACATTTACTCACATTTTCACAGAATAAGTATGCTTAGACAGTGTACGCTGGTCTCCAGGCATTAAATATAAACAACAGAGATAAAACAAATAGAATCGACAGAACGTGCCAATTATATTACCAAAACCGGGCTTGGTGAAATTCATTTACTCCCATTTTCACAGAACAAGTATGCTTAGACAGTGTGCGATGGTCTCCAGGCATTTCGGCCTGCTCACAGCTTCAAAAAAGTAGGGAACCTTTGGGAAAATTTCACGGAGAAATTTCAAAGTGGGGGGTTGCTCTAATACATATTTCCATGTTGTCAAGGACATTTAGGTGTCGTACAAATATTTTCAGGTTATAAAACGAAGTTTTATCATTAGAAATGTGGTATTTAACATTTAACAATATTTCGCATAGAGAAAACATAAATTTAGAGAAGTTAAATATTTTTGGATTTAGTTGAACATGAGCTAGTGGAGGACCGACATGAGGGAAAATTTCAAGAGCATAGGGAATTTGGAAAGTAAGAGCCTCCCACTGTGAATAGGCTTGCCCAGATTTCCTCAGATCAGCCCTCTGCCATGTTACATTTGGCTTCTCCCACACTTAAGGTCCACAGTACAGTCGCGGCCAGAGATAAGACGAAAACGATCTAAATCGCATGAAATTTCGTTTAATCGCAATTGATCGAAAGTTTGTTCAATGAACTGATCGACATTTTACAATTTTGAAATTTACTACGCCAAATTAGAAAACGATCAAAATTTCGTTAAATGGAAATCGATCGAAATTTCGTTTAATCAAAATCGATCGAAATTTCGATCGATTATTTTGGACTTAATTCTGACCGTGCCTGTATTTTCCTGTGCGGCTAAAATTAACCAATTACTGCGGTTTTAAAAATAAAATTTTTGTGGAGCTAATAAAAATCCCGAACACTTTCCATGTGTGGGCTTAAAATTACCGTCAGTTATTAGGTTACACTAGCTATATAACATGCAGCATTATTATTTACTGACAATTTAGCAGTTATTTATAGTATAATTCCCCATTTTCCAGTCCCTCAGGTCAGTTAGAAAGCAACTGGTTCTCGGCAAACCGAATTTCTTAGCCAAAGGCACCTCAAAGCTCAGTTCCATCTAAATATTCCTGAGGCAGCTTGGAATGGCTAGGTGCATGAGTATCTAAATGCTTATTCGTTTGACATTAAAATACGATTGGTTTGTAACAACTACGGACCCAATATAAAGCAAGAGCTGTTTTAAACAATGCGCCGAAATCTGTACTTACCTCCTACCACGATACAAAATGCACACATCATCTAATATATATGTATGCAAAAAATATTATACTGCGCTTTCGCTAAAAAAATGAAACACTTTCGCTAATAAAATGAATTTCACATTACCTCGTCTGGAATATCGTCAATCGAACTCGTAACTTGGTTGCTTAAGTTGGCATAACTAACAGAAATTTCATCAGTCGGTAAAACAGAACTGTCAAAAACATTTCTTCCACTATATTTCATAACGTGGTTGCAGTCCATATTATGGTTTACGCATTCAACGTCGTTCCAAATAGAATTATCCCGCCCATCAAATGGCAAACAGCGATAGTTGCCTGCCCCACCAAGAGCTATAATAGCTCCATTCACTACATTTGTCGTGCCATAGTCACCAGCCATAGTATAGATGCCCATATTGGAATCACATGAGCCCGCAACAGGAGAGTAACTGCTGAACATAGCATTGTGACAAGTAACCAGATTACGCAGCGTGGCTTTATCATCATGAAGTTTGTTACCACAAGGCACAGCGGCTGCGTCATTAAGATTTCGCTCACACATTAGTATTTTAGTTGAACTACTTCGATACGAATCAAATAACTCTGAGCTCACGGAGCTCTGAGCAACCTGGACAGCAACATTATTACTATGCGCATCAGAAGCAGTATTTCCCACAACAGACACTGCTTGTGCCTTTCCAATAGAGTCAGGTTCATGATGACCAACCACGCTGTCATTACAGTGGTTGGCTGAAGCTAAAATAGTAGCGTAGTCGCGATCACAGATTTTGTCGTTTGGATCACTTGGTGTTTCGGACACTTGTCTTCTACGCCGGTCGCACTCATCTTCTTTGCTGAAACGCCGCTGTACCATAGGTGATTGTTCGGTGTGCGTTGGCGAGATCTCGTTCATAACCGACACAACTTCACTACTGTTAACGTCAATTTCATTGTCTTGCTGAGATATATCTGCAGGGTTACACGATGAAGATAAGCTGACTGGGGGCGCTAGTGTCTGCTGACAATAATTTGACGAGTCATTCGACGCACTAACATCTTCGCATTGTTCGCTCCTTGGCTGAAACATTTGCTGTTGTTGCTGCTGATACTCTCGTACAGTCGCTTCGAGGTTGTCGACTTTTTGCGTCAAAAACACAAACCACTCGGTCAGAAACATGCGCATTCCAATTATTTCGCTACCAACCGTAGCACAATTGCTGCAATTAGTTAGATGGCTAGAAGCTGGAGCACCAGATAAGCTCTGAGCTTTCTGAGATGTGTTATTACAGCCTAAGCCTAAGTCGTCAGCCATTTTCAAAACGTGACGTTGTCATCCAATAATATTGCAAAATTACGTGGTTCCTTAATAGGACAGTCTAAAATAAAACATTTTAAAACAATTTTAGATCTGTTATTCTTCGGAAAACAGCACATTTACCGTAAAGAGATACCAAATTGTGCAACAGAACAGCAAATAAAAAATGTTTCGTAAAAAACAGTATATACTTATAAAGTGTACAAACATAATAATACGTACATTAACCAAAACAAGTTACGAAAAAAATCCGTCAACAGGAAGTGGAAAAGAAACCACTTTTTCAATCATAACGATGTCCTTTTTATATCAATCACTCAAATACTGAAAACAAGTAGACCCCTTTCGAAATCTGTTATTTCACGCATTAAATCATAGAAAACAACCCAGACGCTGAGCCCCTTACGAAAACCAGAACTTTCATTCAGTTGCTAAAATAATAAAAACAAGCGTTTGTAGCACCCTCATTTGAGTTTTATTTTTTGGCGCAGTACAGCTGCACAATCAAAAGTATCTGCGAACTGCTAATAAAATTTTCTTTGTAAATGACGATAAGACATAACTAAAAAGAGATTCGCCAACCCCAAATACATCAGTTTAAAACTAGAACGAAACTGCATACTGATCCTTCCGTTTTGTGTGCTTTGACAGTAAGTTCAGAATGTCGTAGAGTCTGTAGAATAAAAAAATAATCACTTCTGCCGATGTTAACAAAAAAAAACGCTGTTACCCAGTGGCGAGTATAAAAAACCAATACCGCAGTCAATACTTCTAAGAAAAACGTTATTTAGATTACAAGAGATTGAGTAACTTTGTATTTATCCAATGAGGGCAAGAATATCAGAATATCCGGATATTATGTTCGACGTTGGGATAATCTGGATGTCCTAACGTTGCATTTCGTTACCAGGTGCAAAATTTTAACGGTAGATAACAACAAACCCTGATTCTAGAATGCTGAAATGACACTGTTTACAGATAATGTGTTCATGTGGTCATTTATGCAGAGGTTTTTGTCTTCACGTCTATAAATTTTGGCTTAAGGCGGTCAATTTTAGTATATATACTATGTTTGCTTTATGCCAAAGACACGAATACACTTTGTTTGTTCGTTTCCGTCTACTGGTTAGTTAGAAACCCAAAATACTTTATTTTAATAACTATATACATTGTGAATTTTTTGGTTGCCCTTCAGCGTTATGGCTTATGGCTATCATATCGTAGCCGGTGGATATTGCGTAGGAAGGAACCACCCTAACGTTGAGAACATTTATTTTTAGATGGCAGTTCGATGTTAAAATTTGTTGCAAGTTCGTAATCAAGGAAAGTAAGAAGCCACCAATAGATGTACCGGACTACCTCTTAGGTTACCTCTTCACGAAAGTTGCGCGAGAGTTTTCTAATGAAGACGTGCTTGTCTCTCGGGCATAGAGAAAGTAGAAAGTCTTGGTTAAATCTGTCAAGGCTTTCAGAATGTGTCCTTATCCAGTGTGTTTTTTCAAGCAATCGTGACAGTTTTGGCATGCAAAACACATAGGTAACATGGTCACATGATACGGTGATAAATTAACTGAAGCTAAGCGGACCAACGGTTAAGGGTGTTCACCAAGCCAGAAGTTAGGGAAGGGTTAGATAGCTATAGCATAGCGGCCTTTGACCACGTAAACATATAAGCTAAGCTATATACCGCATTTAGTTAAGCCGCACTGATCTAGGAAAATATATATCCTGTTTATATGAAATATTTTGGTCAACCCCAGCCTGCGCCATAGTGACATCAGTAGAAACGAAGCCAGAAAACCTAAGGGTGAGAGTCAATTTTTTTAAGTTTTCGATTGGAGTCGAGAAAGATATGTCGAAATTTGGGTAGTTTTGAGAGCCGCTGATTTTTGCTTTTTAATTTTCAGTTGATTTTTGAATTATTCGTATTTCTGAAATCAACCTTAGGTGTTGCAGGTTATAATTTAGAATAGCAGCATAAAATAATAAAAAAGCTACAGTGCGTGTGACGCGGTGATAAACGGGCTCAATGTATGTATCTCAACATAACGTGTCAAGTTTTTGACCATGCAGCTACTATTGTGGTTGCTTTACTTTATTGCTGCATGGATTATTTTACATTTTGATTATCATTGAACCAACTGTTGCCGGACACGAACCGTTTCAACTAGAGTTTCGATCTCCATGCACTGAGCTACGACGACGCAGTATCTTGGATCCTTAATGTTTCTCACAACGCGATTAAATAGCTATGCGTAGCCAAACGCACACCACGCAACGAACTTAAATGTATCATATTAAGTTGAACAAGAGCAACTATATGTGTTAATGAGTAAGAAATTTCTGCACGTTGTGTTTAAAATATCTTACGTACCATGAAATATTTAAAGTGCCGCGAGATGTGTTGAGGAATATGGCGTGGCTTAATCAAAAAAGCTTTACATTATACCTTGAGGATATTCAGGATTAGTTTTAAAAAACCTACCTCCTATGTTGCGCATTTTCCTGAGAATTTCTAAATTCAAATAGCCTACCTCAGATGCCACATCCCTGTTTCCCAATAGAGTTTCTCTGATTTACTGTTGGGATGTGGCGATGGATCTTTTCTTTCAGCCCCCCAGCCCAAATTTGGTCAACTTTGAAGACACAGAGCTGATTTTGGCATCAATCAATTCAGCTCGACGAGGCGGTTCAGAAAATATTCATTTTACCTACATTCCTGAAAAATTTTTTTTCGATTTTTTGAGGTCCCTTGGGAACCCAAAAAAAATTTTCCTCGGAATAAGATCATGTTGGCTACCGTTCGACTCGGTTTGATGAGAGAAATCTACTGGTATGTATTGTATTGAAATCTACGTCATCGTTAGAAAGTTATGAGGGCGAAAGTAACCCTGAAGGGCTACGTTATAACATTAGAAAAGAGAACAGCTTAGAGCGGGAGGTCGGGGCAGGGCGGCAGCCCCCCCGACTCAGGCTTTGTGTTCGTCTCATATAAGGACCTTTGCTTAGGCTAAGGCTTAGTATATCGAGAACTGCATAATCTGCATTTTATTTCCGACCTTCAGGGTTATTTGGGGTCTCATAACTTTGTAACGGTGGCGTAGATTTTAATAAAATACACACCATTAGATTTCTCTCATCAAACCGAGTCGGTGACCATGACCATATTCAGGAGAAAAAAGTTTGGGTTCCCGAGGGGGGACCATTGGGATCTCAAAAAATCGAAAAACAATTTTTTCAGGGATACGGGTAAAATGAGTATTTTCTGAACCGCCTCATCGAGCTAAAGCGATTGATACCAAAATAATCTCTATATCTTCAAAATTGACCAAATTTTGGCTGGGGGTCTAAAAAAAGACGCGTGGCGATTCCCTGGCACCGATCCAGATCCCCAAGATACCAAAAATATCCGAAATTTAATTTAAACTGTATTCTGAATAAATTAGTGTTAACTATAACACGAAATGTCGTTCACTAAAAAATTAAGTACTGTTTACTAAATTAGGCTTGCTGTAAGTTACACAGCAAATATAGGCGCGACTTATTAAAAAAACAATGCATACGCCTAAAATCGTTAACATATTACAATTATATACACCTATAACATTGAACGGCAGTATGGTATACAGTTTTAGTATAGAACTATTGAAGCTTACATACAATTTTGAAATTTTACGACATGGTTTGACATCAGAGCATTTGGGCTATCTGATATATCTCACACATGGATATGGTAGACCATATCCCTGCAGATCAATAACCCATATGTAGAGAACTTTAGTTCTATGAACCTCTAGCGTGTCAAAAACCCATTTCGAAGGAGGCTCCTTAATTCCTTATCCAGCAATACGTTATGTACGTACTAACTAAACTTTCGTGTGCTGCTATTTATTTGAGCCTTGCCCTAGGAAATGGTGGGGTGAACATAGAATTTTGAATTTCTAAAAATTGTGCAGGCCTTTATACATGAAAGTTTGCCCAGAGGGTGGACTTGCCTATAATCTCGATTTTTGAGGGCCGGGTCACCGCTAATTTCAAAAATTGGTCTGTCGGATCATTGCCTGACAGACCCAACATCGCCTTGCGATGTTGCTAAGTTTTGTACACAAAAGATTGCCGTTTGCAATCAAATTTACCAACTCTGTTAAATTTGATATTTCTATTGCAGTGACGGCATATCGGAGAGATATAGATATTTGCTTATATATTGGTGGTTTCTGATCATTAAAACGCGTCTATACCACTCGATCCAACATTCATTTCAACCGTGAAAAAGTTTCCTTAAAAATTTGACCTCAACTATGATTCTGATTTGGTCGAGTCCTCATTCCCGACCGAGGTATTAATCTAACCTATCAAAATGGTGGGGTGAACATAGAATTTTGAATTTCTAAAAATTGTGCAGGCCTTTATACATGAAAGTTTGCCCAGAGGGTGGACTTGCCTATAATCTCGATTTTTGAGGGCCGGGTCACCGCTAATTTCAAAAATTGGTCTGTCGGATCATTGCCTGACAGACCCAACATCGCCTTGCGATGTTGCTAAGTTTTGTACACAAAAGATTGCCGTTTGCAATCAAATTTACCAACTCTGTTAAATTTGATATTTCTATTGCAGTGACGGCATATCGGAGATTGGTGACTCTGATACAGCCATGCTGCACTGATTTTACTCAAAAGCAAAAGAGAAATTACCAACTGTGCATCTAAAATCAAAGCTAAAATACAATGGTGAAAGCAAACCTTAACGTTACTGTGTAAATTTGTCTAAAAACTTGAGCGGCTTTTGCCCTTATAGGGTTTAAATTTGTTATAATTTTTGAATGAGCCAAAGCTTCGCCGGGCTCAGTAGCTCAAATGGAGGGGTCTACATTTGTAAAATAGAAATCATCAAAATTCCTGACGGAGTTTTGATTTATAACCGATTGAAATTTTAGGTGAGGGTGATCTCCTAGTGGGTCACCGGACAAAGAACTTTTTTGTAAGATCACACTCAGACGTATAGTTCGACAAAATTCTAACAAAATTCCTGGAGGGAATTTTGATTTATGCTAAAGTTTAGCTCAGAATGGGGGCTTACCACAAGTTTATGGACCCGGTAGGATATTAATAAATTTTACCGTTATATACGGAAAGTTACGACGTTACCTATAAATTAGCAAACTTTCAGACGAATTCTTGGAAAAATCTTGTACAAAATAAGTTTATGTATTTTTGATTCTGTTTAACAAAGGTTGAGAGGACAATTTCGTAACTATATTAATGTAGCAAAGCGTATATTTAAAATTGTGACCTAATCTTACTCGAGACCAGAAAGTTGGCTAAGGATGGTACGTTTTGTTCTAAATATTCATGTCAAGATCGGTTTTATTTAAACTCGGTAAACTCATTTTCAAGTTTTGTTTCCTAACTCAACTCAGGAAATCATGTAAAGTTGCTCCTCGAGGGTGTCTTGATTTACTTTGCCTTAACTCATTTCCTAGAGACGTTCATAATGCCTTCGAATAGACAGGCGACTCGTCTACCGGCTACTCAGGACTATGGATCTGCTGGACAAGCTAGGACAGGTGAGGCTAATGTGAAAGTGAAAGTACGGGCAAGGAGTCTTATACAGTTATCAACTGCAACTAAACTAATTCTTTTTTATTGCTGCTAAACATTAACGGTTCTCATTGCAGACATCGTCTTCTCTGACACGTGTAGTACTCGGCTCCGTTGCAAACACGCTTCCCAGCCCACACTTATATGCGTTAATCCTGTTCGGCAATCCATCCATCGCCAGTCCACATACGCAAAACCAAAAGCAAGAAAGCCGGGTAAAACAGAAATATAATGCACTGAAGATAATGTACACTGAAGAGCGTCGGAGCCGGTATATAAAACCGAGCGAACTCCGTGCTGCCGAAGTCAGACTGAACTTACCCAGTACAATTTAAGCGAGAGAGAGTGGGTCAGCAGAGTCGACCGGTCTTTTCGCCGCCGAAGTCAAACTGAACCGCTAATTTCAGTTGGGACCTTTGAACCCGACTTCTTTTTCAGTCTCCGACCAATCGGATACGATTTAATTCAGACCGGAGTTCCAGTCTCTTCTGAAATTAGCCAATGTAATTTTAATTTGGGATAGCTACCGTAAACCGGTAGCGGTCTTTATGGCGACATCAAACGGGATGACACTATATATAATAATGGTAACGATATGTAACAAAGGCACAACGGGTAATAGTGGTAATGGGACAATATAAATATTGTAACTAATAAGTAGAGTTACATATGGTACGTAATGATAATGGTGACGGTATCAAGGTACAATATATAGTAGCGATATCAAGGCACGCTTACATATACATGTATTGCTATTGATAGTACGAAATGTGCCATTATTGCCGCATATCATTTCATTGCGATAATTGTATTGATTTAATTGTACCCTTGTTGCCATGTATCATTTATGCCTTATTGTACCGATTGTTGTGACTGATACTTGTGCCGGCCATGCGAAACTCTTACGACTTTCACTATTCCTATATAAATTATTAATTTGGTATTGTCGATCGGATTGGGTAAGGTACTATAAAGTTCTAATGCGGGTTTTGTTGAGGTTTTGTGTTCTCTTCACTGGGCGTTCAATATGGCTCCTGGTTTTAGGGGGTGTTGATTAGGGTACCAAACATGCGTGAGTTCGCAATCTATCATCGGACTGCGATTGTTAATGGGGTTTCCAGGTTGCCCTCAAAACATGGTATCGTGCTCATGCTTTAGGATATGAGGAATAAGTCGACGCGGGACACAGAGTTTGGGGCGATGATCGTTCGGTCGGATGGGGTGTAGGTGCATGATTTAGGTTGTGGCGCATATACGGTAATGATGGTATTCTATTTCGAGTGTGACAACAGTTTTAGGTTCTTCGGGAAGTGTTCCGTTTCGCAAGTCAGCTCGGATAGGTCCGAACTTGTAGTTTTTTCTTTAACAACTAATATGATTTTCAGATGAGCGCCTGGCAGAACGAGCGTGCCGATGGCGGAGACGATCCCTTCACTCGTAAAAAATCTGTTATGAAAACTGTCACAAAATCACGGACAGCTGAACGGAAAATTATTTCAATAGATGGCGCCAGAACAAGTGTAAGGGTAAGCTTCAGCACTGCGCTATGAATCGATTGTTTACGCACGACTGGCAATCTAAAATTTACGTCTCTCTGTTCATCTAAATTTTTAATAGTTCTTTGTGTCTTACTATTTATGATATTCTTATGCACTCTCGGGTGGATTAGTCTATATTGCGGTGTTACACCAGTGACCTTTAGAAGCGAAGTTTTATGTTCTTAGATTAAGATATACAAATACCCAACATAATGCAATGGGTTTTGTAATAGCGATTAAGGCCGAGTACCACCAAATGGGAACAGTGTTGCGAAGCCTTGTATTGACGAATTTTTCGCTGTGCGATATTTTCTGAGGAACAGAACAATAGCTACTAGGAAAATCAATGGTTTGTTTACTGCGCTTGAAACTACCGAATCTTTGTTTGATCCTACATTGCATGCCTGAGACGCAAATTAATTGGGCATTAAAGTACTAACTTGTTTGTAATGCACGCCGTTTTGTGGTGGTGTGACATTTATGATTCGGCGTACCTTATGGTACTGTATATATAAAAAGTGGAATTTTCGCGGTACTAACTGTGTATAGACTTCCCAAACTGCTTCGAAAGTACTGGGAAGAACCGAACTTATAGGCCCCCAAAAGCGAACTGGGGAATAGCTAACGGGGCCAGAAATACGGTTTCCCCAGTTCAAAATGAGGACTTCCCAGCTGAACTGGGGGTGGGGACTAAATAACTGTTACAAATAACTGATTGATAATTATTATTTATCAGTGTTGTGCAAGATCCACAATGACTAAGGCCGGCCATCAGTTGTCCTTGCTTTCTGGAAGGCGCCACCACGTGATTCTTCCTTATTGCCGTCGTTCGCGTTTTCAGTATGCATCCAGGGTTGATTCGGATTGTCATGACGAGGAGACAGTGTTGGGTGCAACATTGACTTACGGGATTACCTTTGCATAGGTCGCCAGATTGTGATCTCCCCGGCGCAGTAGCCGAAAGCAAATTTTGGATGTTCGGCCACCGCTGGTGTAACATATCAAATGTGCCGGCTTCTTCTTGAAATACGTGTTGGCTACGACGAGGTCGTGCACTTCGGCACAGTCTAAGACGCGGTTACCATAATTGTTAAGGGTGCCAATAACATTTACCTTCATGGCATTGTATGTAGCGACTCTTTTTTAATCCGCCGTGGTCGTTGAGGTCACCTCCAATTACCAGGTGCTTGCTAAGCTGGAATAGTTCGTATATGCGCATCAAGGCTTTCCCAAAACTCGTCTTTCTTTTTATCCAGGCAGTTGGTCTGCGGTGCGTAGCATGAGACGTCGCGGAGAACACTTGTGTTTGAATCGGTATTAAGCGACATGAGTCTGTCCGATACGCGGCTGACCACGATGACGTTTAAATGAAGGCTTTCGCTGACCCCAATGCCGGCACCCTTTTGAATCGTCCGCACGCCCTCTTACCTTAAATCCTTCTACAATTTCTCTCGCTGTTGTGCTTTTCCGCTTTGTTTCTTGAACACACGTGGTGTCGATACGGTGGAATTTGTTAGTATCGGCCAGTTCGC
This sequence comes from Trileptium ribeirensis, assembly GCA_030248225.1. NCBI lineage: Eukaryota > Metazoa > Nematoda > Enoplea > Enoplida > Thoracostomopsidae > Trileptium > Trileptium ribeirensis. The sequence continues at coordinate 51,635 of JASANE010027550.1, forward strand.
AGCTTCGGCCGGTCATCGTGTGAATGTTGGTGGTGCCGAATTGTAATTAGACTTATCACGGGCAGGGACCCTTTCCCATTTCTCGCGTTACTCGCGTGGGGGCGACGCACATCGCCTACGGTAAACGCAGTAACCGTATAATCGAAATTTCGATTTGACGTTGCCATTTGATTCCACCAACAAATACTGTGACCGCGCGTCGGTCCGCCCTGTCGTCAGAGGCCCTCAAGCGTTAGTTTCAAAGAATTGTATCCGGACTGTAAGAAAACAGTAAAGTGTCAATATTAGGCGTCCTAAAACACATAAATAGAATATTAGATTATACGAAAGGCGTAAGCTTCTTTCTTTCACTTCTCATTTTTCTTTCCTTCTATATATCTTTCTAACCACCATCCTTTCTTATTCAAATTAGGTAATCAGTGCAGCATAGTCGTAATTAAATTACAAAGGTTAAAAAGTATATAATATAAACAGGCTAATCTGGCCTGTCCACAGCCCTCCGAAAAGTGGGGGGGGAACTTCGAGGGGCCCCATGTTCATTCTCGGGGGAAATTTTAAAGTGGGGGGATAAATTTTGCTTAAAAATGCAAAATGTTTCCATATTTTCATGCATTTTTACTACTGTGAACGTACTTTCAAGCTAAAAAACTATTTTAGCATTATAAATAGTGGTAATTAATGTTTAAAAAACAATTTGCAAACAAAGAACATAAATTTTCAAACATAAAAAATTTTTGGAATTAGTTGAACATGGGGGGTTTCGGCCGAGTGGGAGGGGGACGGACATGGGGGAAAATCTCACGAACATGGGGGATTTGGAAAGTGGGGGGTTCCCCCATCCCCCCACTGTGGACAGGCCAGCTAATACCTGTGATATGTGTCGATGTAGGAGTAGAACCTTTACGATTTCTCTTAGAGTTCCATTTTTAGTTGGACTAGTGAAAACAGCAAAAGGTGTACGTCATCCATGTGTTCCACCGAGCGATCAGAAATTTCGTTATCCGACATCTCATAAAACTAACTCTATAAATATAATTATACTTTAAAGTGATTGTCAAATATATATTTTATATATATATACATATTTACATATATGTGCACATAGGGTATAACAATAAACTGACTTCCTTCACTTCATTCTTACCACATGAACAAATACAATAAATCATGTATGCACATGTAGTTGCCTAACTTTCAGTGCATCTTAACCATAAAACAAACATGACCGAAGCACGCGGAAAATAAGAATGGTGGTGGGTGACGTTTGTTCAATAGGCGATTGAACATGCACGCAAAGTCAAAAAATCTAACCCCTTTTTATTTTTATTTTTTTACATTTCTTCATATTCATCTTTTCTTTTTATATTCTCAAATCTTTTACATGAAAGCAAGTGTATAACAATACATAACAAAACTTAACGACACATTGTACGCGAACAACAAGTATACATTAAGGAATATATCAATCAATTTAGAAAAATTGGGTAAACGTGGGCAAGGTAGCGAACTTATTTTTAATATTCGAGTAGGTATACCGCGTACCCGCAACATCTAGTTCATAGCCATGTGTAACTGTCACCGATTTGCAGTCTAGACCGTTAGAAGCGAGCATAAATTTACATTTTTGTAAATATTTCTTGATCATACTACGTTTAGCTTCATGGTGCCGTTCAATGTGGATACCCTTATGATTTTCATTAGTAAAAGAAGATTCGCGACCGGAAGCGTATGCCACCATCGAAACAGATTTATTACGCTGTTTGCGCTCAGAAATGCAAGCCTTCAAAGCCGAAACATTGAACAGAATAGAGTTTACATACTTTTTATGGACAAAGGGGATGATAACCAGCGGCGGTGAAGATTTAGCGTAGACCCGATGAAGAGCAGAAATGTCATCATCTGTGAACGTCTTGTTAAATTTGGATCCAATCACGTTGATAATTGGATAATAATGGTCGCATGAGATTCTTTGCCATGAATCGGTCTCTAAATCTGTAAGAGAATTACTCGGAACCTTTTTATGTTTCACAGTATGCTCATAAATAACTATACTAGCCGGCATTACAAAATATTTTAAAATCATAGCTAATAGATTAATTTAGGAAACGCTGCATTGACAATATAAATATATAAAATGCATTAATTAGGTTTAGTTTAAAGTAATACACTTTAATACTAATGGTCGTGATACTAAATAATAGTAATAATGTTAATATATTAATCATGATATGTTATTTTGATATGAAATAATAATAATAAAAATAATAACAATAATAATACTGATGATGATAATAATAATTACAACAATAATAATAACAATGATAATAATAATAATAAAATATTACGTATATAGTAATAGTTGTAATAATAGTAATAATAATAAAATAATATGTTTAATATTAATTTAAAAGTTATAATAGTAAAATTTATTATATTAATGTTAATAATACTAATAATATTAATGACAATAATCATAATAATAATAATAAAAATAATAATATTAATAATAAATGTAATAGTAATAATAATAACAATAAAAAATAATAATTATAATAATAAATATTATAATATAAATTATTAATATTTATAGAAATAATTATAATTAAAAAATAATAATAAATGATAATGAAAACTATAATAAAAGAAATAATTAAAAGGTAATAATAGTAATAGAGTAATGAAGGTAATAATAGTAATGATTACTGATATTATTTATTATCGTTATAATATTAGTTATAATATAATAATTTGATGTAAAAGAAATGTAAATGTAAAAGAAAAAACATTAGAGACATGGGATATTTAAGTTATATAATATTTTACTGGAAATATTACTAGTATGCGTACAGGAAAAAACAAAGGCAATGCCCCTGAATTAACGCGGACGATAACACTAGCCAAACAATGCCTGTATCCGTAGGGATGACCATGGCCATCAAGATGATAATACAGGCGGATTTTCAAAACTGTTAGTACCCGTACTGACGATAGAACTAACAGCAACATGATTTTATATATCGAATTTAATTTTTTGGTTTAAGACATATCATATTAAACGGTACTATAACAGTTTATATTAATTTTTAGTATTTACAGTGAGATTAAAAACATCGATACTAACAATGAAATTAACTGCTGTAGTATACCTCAAAATTGTTAAAACAATATTTGAGGATCGGTTTTGCTGAGCTTGATCATGAACAAATTCCGTCAGGCGGGCAAATTTATTATCGACCTCATGAATTTAAACCATTAAATTTTTGGCAGTACGATCATGAAGAGCCAACATTCGAGCTTCCACAACATCCAATCTATCATTAATCATTTGTTGCACGGATTCGTCTAAAATATCATCAATTCGTTAAATAGCAATGGTTAGCCTTATCAGTATATTTCCGAATAAAACGTTTGTTATAACCACGAGATAACAGTGTTTGAATAAATTTTTGTAAAGCTATTCAAAATATGATTTATGGGAACAAATTCTAGCAAATCGGAAAATTTGACTTTTTATAATGCCACCAAATAATTATAGTTTCATATAATAATCATATATTATGCTATAATATAATTATATAATATATAATTATGTAATATAATAATCATTATATTATGCTATAATATAATTATATAATATATGATTATAATATATTACTATAATAATATAGTAGTTATTATATTGTATTAATATATTATAATTGTTGTAAGCGACCATGTTGTAAGTAACCAATATTGTAATGGTATTATGTTAATGAAAACATAGCGCAATCAATAGCACAAGCTAAAATATTGCTGCTACAATAACATTGGTATTGGTTCTTATTACACCCTCAATAGCAGAAGCTCAAATATTGCTGCTACAATAATAGTGGGTTGTGTTTTGTATAACCGCGGAACTGTCGAATTATTGCTACGTCAAAAGCAGATCGTTGGTATTGCAACAACAATATAATGCTCTCTGAGTTTGGTAGTGGTGCCCTCCCCAGTTTGATATTGGCGCCCCCCTCCAGTTTGATACTGGTTCCCCCTCCAGTTTGTTATTGGTGCCCCCTCCAGTTTGATATTGGTACCCCCTCCAGTTGAATATTGGCCCTCCTCCAGTTTGTTATTGGTGCCCCGCTCAGTTTGATATTGGTGCCCCCTCCAGTTTGATATTGGTGCCCCCATCCAGTTTGATATTGGTGCCCCTCTAGTTCGATATTGGTGGCTCCTCCAATTTGACATTGATGCCCCCTTCTGCTTAATATTCTAGCCCCCTCCAATTTGATATTGGTCTCCCCTCCAGTTTGATATTGGTATCCCTCTCCAATGTGATATTCGTGCCCTCCAGTTTGATTTTGATATTTTTGCCCCCTCCAGTTTTTGGCGTTAGCAAATGGCGTGAGTTGATTATCTTATAGCACACAATTGGGTTCTGGATGGCACATAACGAGGGCTTAAGCATCAAGACTAGTCTACTTGTCTTTAATGAGCCAAAATTACCCAGAGAATACAGGCATATAATATATCTCATCCATATGAGCAAGTTTTCAACAGTTCTGCTCTCGATGCTGTTGGTGACCTGCGAACTAGTGGTCATTGTTTAAAACTGGTTAAAAAGGAAATTCCACAAGTTCACCCAATCCTAGATTTGCCGTGCGGGATATCGCTGCTCCATACTTCCTCGCAGAATGTTTCGAATATGAAGATTACATTTTTTCAACATATTTCGCAGATAACAAAATACAAATTCCTTTTAGAAAAGTGAGCGCTAAAAATTTGATTTAGTTCTTCACTTCGTGAAATTTTAATCTTTTAATATTTCGCTTTGCAATTGAGAGTGTTTCATAGGTGATTGGATAGAGTGGTGACCCCCTAAGGACCAGACCTCACTAACCCATGTTGCTCCGGTGACCTGCACATCCTCCACTCGCTATTATTATGCCAAAAATTGCAAAAAATTTAGGAGCAAATTGAAAAGAAAAAATGAAGGGAAAGTTTAATTTGAAAATAAAGAGGAAAATTGGTGAGATAGCGGAAAATTGGTTGTTAAACCCATGGCGTACCCCATTCCCCCACCGCGCATTCACTTCCACCTAGATCATTAACCCTCCGAAGCCGACGGACAATGGACACATATGGTTTGTTTGATTGTCATTGTATAATGTTATTCTCCAGCCGTGTTATCTGTATTATGCCTAAACTGTTTCAATAAATTTATTTGATTATTTGCAATGACTGGAGAATATTATTATATTATTATTACTGGATATGTATACATTACAGATTTAGATCATATTATATACGTGTCCATAGGAGCGGTATGGGTTTATTCCCTAGCGTGGTGACCCTGACGCCACGCGCTGTGTGCCTTAGCTCCGAGCAGAAGCAGTAAATAGCAATTGTAGCAAATTCTTAGCATGTTTAGCAATTTTAGCGATTTTTTCAGGGGAAATTAAGTTTCTAAAATTTCCGGCTGTAGCCACGCCCATACCCTGGACTATACACACCTATATTAGACATAACTATCAAGATTTTAGTGACAAAATATAGTGCAGTAGTTACACTGTTGTGTTGGTGGAAACCACGTGCAGATACAACCGTCTACTGAAAAAGGAGCGCTCACCCCGAATGCAACTAAAAGTTGATTGTTAACTTTTTGAAGTTGAGTTTTATTCTAGACAGTGAAACACATTACAAAGAAATATTTTATCCAAATATGTTGTTAAATGGCATAGCTACTATTTGTATACCTCTTCTTAGTCCCGCTAACCCAACATTTTAGATAGGCAACTGCTAAACTAAGTGCCTGCGTGTTTATCGAAAATAAAAATGCAGAGTTAGAATTCGAATGTAACCGTCCACTTTACAATGGTTGATATAGGAGTAAATATCATCTGTAAATATTAAAATTGCTCAAATAATAAAGTTCATATATAAATAATCGTTTTATAAACTAATGAAAGCTGAATATTATGAGTTTATTAGTAATATTGCATACAATGTTTGAGTAGGGCAGCTTTTGGGAAAGTTTACAGAACGAAATGATAATTTGAGTTAAAATAAAATTTCAATAAACTGGGGTACACTAATACCGACGCATTTATTCACAAATAGAAAATCTGTTCATAAGTTGCAATGAAAAATAATAAAGGTACATACCGGCTCATTTAGAGTACGTACACTACGGAAAATTTACTAAAAATTCTGATCACTGTCCATTTTCAGGTAGGAACTTAACAAAACGCGTGGCAAAATTTAGACAAAAATATTGCTTTTAACGAATTTATCCTATCGATAAATACGAAAGTAGTTATTGATATGGTAGTATATACTTTAAAAAGACACAGGTAATATCAACATTCAAACCAAATGGTCAAGCTATAGATTATTACACCTAATGCGCCAGTTAGCTTAACATGCGCACAGTCATAATCATATTTTGCAAAAAGCGATCGGTGACCTCAGTGCGTTGTTATGATATAAACTGCTGATTTGACATCGATTTTTCGCTAACGACATTCGGTCAGACTTTGATTTCATGTTGCAAAATTCAATTTTGCAGTCGAATTAAAATATTCCTTTTGTTAATTCATAGCAAAATAGTTAAATAACACGCCAAAAGCGTAACGTAGCGATAGTAGATGTTCTCGAAATCCACAGACCTAGTTAGCTTCATGTTCTAAAACAGAATATTCGTTCGTGGTAAGTCATGTCTTTTCGCGAACCGCTGATATCTATTTCCGCGAAATAGTTTGCGAACAATAATATTCAACATCACTAAAGCAAATACAGAATTTTGATTTTAATGCCAACGATTTAAATAACAAATTCTGACACTAAATGTAAATATATTTTATAGACCAACATATAATGTGTTCGCGAACAATTGGACAGAGTGTGATGAGTGGGTCACACTGTCCTTAACCAAAAAGGATTGTGATAAGTAATTACATCCTGGTAAATAACGCACAAATTAGTGTTCGCGAACAACAAAACACTCTCTTCTGTTCGGGAACAGTTACGTTTAGTATTTTTTAATTAAATCAAATTAAATCTCCCATAATGCAGTCATGGTCGCGAACAACAAAACGGTCGTTTGTTCGCGAACAGTGACGTGTTGTATTATTGTAATTAAATTGGATTAAATATCGCACGCACATAACTCATTCATGTTCGCGAACGACAATCGATACGCGCTGCGCAAACCAGTCTGCATGTTTGTTCGCTAACAAAACTTGAGGTCGGGTGCTATACTGTTCTCGAATGACAAGCCTCAAATTAAAATTTTCTAAAAGTATGTTCAATAACAACTTATCAGTTTCATTAAAATGTTCGATAACGTTATTCGTACGCTTTGATACTCGTGACGTAAATGTTTTTAAATCGTTTGAAGATGGATATGGGATCGCCAAAAATGCTCGATTACCGCTTTTTTGGAATGACAAAAGAAGATTGTTGCTGGGCGCATACAAAGCTTATGCGTGAGTAAACTTAAGGTGACCCCGCCAATCATTCTATTTTGTCATTACTGATATTGAATCTCAAACTCTTGTTTCGGAAAAAGGCTTAATTTCTTTGGGTTTTTCGCTAACCGAAAATTGACAATATCATATTCAAGTGCCAGAAATTAGACCTTGTGTTCGAACAGAATTTCGGCGATTTCAGTTCGCAGAAATTCTGTTCCCTAATGCATTATCATTTAAATTTGGATCATTCTGTGTTCGCGAACAAATTTAATGCAAAACTGACGTCACAGTCAAATCGACAAATTTTCGTTCCCAAAAATTTGGGCAATTTTACTTGAATTTTCGCGAACACAGCGCTCGCGATTGAAATCTAACTGTTTTTTTTCAATTGACCAAAAAGCGTTCCGTAACAGATTTTATGCACATACAAAATGAATATGGTTGGCGGGGTCACTTTAAGTTTACTCGCGCGTTAGTGTCTCTTAAAAACCAAAAGTAAGCGTTTGAACAAGTAAACTACGCCATTAAGGTTATAAAGCGTTGGGAACTGAACAAGCCCTCGAAAACGTCTTATCATTCCGCTGTCTAATATAAAAACACCCGATGATGAGTATAGTTTATGTGATTGTAGCACTCGAAATTAAGTTGCGTTATCGTCATCACAAATATGGTCACTAAAGTAGTGTTGGCATTGGTCAATTAAACGGCCGGCGAAAGGCTTATGATCCCGTCGCCTAACGACCAAAGGGGGCACCAACTATCAAACTGGACGGGAGAACCATGTCAAACTGGAGGGGGACAGTAATACAAACTGAAGGGGACACCAATATCAAAATTGAGGGGGCACCAATGTCAGGAGCCAGATAACAATATTAAACTGGAGGGCGGCACCAATATAAAACTGGAGTGAGCACCAATATCAACTAGAGAGGGACACCAGTATGAAACTGCACAAGGGCACCAATATAAAACTGGAGGGGAACACCAATATCAAGCTGGATGGGGCACAAATATCAAACTGCAGGGGAGCCAATATCAAACTAGAGGGGTGCACCAATATCAAACTGGAGAGGGCACCAATATCAAACTGGAGGGAGTACCAATAACAACCTGGAAAGGGCACCACTATTAAACTGGAGGGGGCATCACTATCAAACTGGAGGGGGAACCATTATCAAACCCAGCGAGCATTATATTGTGGCTACAAAACCAACTAGCTGCTTGTGCGGTAGCAATAACTCGGCCGTTCTGGGGTTGCACTACCCAAGCCAATATTATTGTAGCGGCAATCTTTTTACTTCTGCTATTGAGGGTGCAGTAACAGTCAATGATATTGCAGTAGCAATATTTTAGATTGTACTATTGATTGCGCTGTTTGGAATAACATAATGCCATGAAATATTGTTTTCTTACAACATGGTCGCTGCAATAGCTTACGGTGTGCAATTCGTGCACGCACTTCTCTGTGAATGATGCATAACTATAAATATATTATGTAATTATGGCGTGTCATTAAGTATAATAATTATACATGTGAGCTAGGAAATGACACAGATCACACTTGTGGCATATTAACTAAGTAATCAACAAAATTCGTCATATTTAACACATATTTTTGTAGCAATGTAAATAAAGCTAAAATTTTTATAATAGGCTCAATATAATTAGGTCCAGAAAGAGTTAACCCACCGTCCTTTTATTTCTGAGATGACCTACCAACTTGTCAGCTATCAGACAATCACTTTGGACTTTAAGGATCACCGAACTATCTCAAACTACCTCTCATTGGGTACCAGTAAGTTAGAATAAATGCTTCCATGTTATTCTCTGTCTGGTAAAGGTATCTCGTTGGGTGGACAGGGGTAGATACGGGGGATGCCTAATATAAGACTATTCAAACAAACTCCACTCTGAGAAGCCTCATGGGACGTGTGTGTACAACTTGGTGGCGATCACTCTTTGACTGATATAAAACGCTTCACAAACCTGGCCGTGCGCTGAGAGCCATGTAGAGCTCTAAAAACTATGTAACAAGCCGCATTAGGCTGAATATATTCGGAGATGCTATACACAAGACGGCAACTCTCTACATCAGCGCATTTACAAGGATTGTTAAACAAAGCTTGATTAGTTTCAGCCAGTAGGAATATTTTTGTGATTTATGTTGATGCTGTTAATTTTTGGTGCCGTGCTTTGTACGCTATGTTTATTATGAATTAACTTGTAACTGTCTATCGTTTCACATTTTATAGGCTTCAATCGGTGTGGACGGTGGAAAGTCATCAATCACAGGTAACGCTATTGATATGGGTAAAATTAACTTGTTCCATGCACCTCACAACGTTTACAACATGCATTATTAGCTATGTGAACACTAATAGTCGTTTAGTTTTCATTACTAATCCACACTTTGTACATATTGTAGTTTAATGGTTTTGTTATGCGTCATTAAGTATTGCGATATTTTATTCAGATGCGGAATACAAGTAGTCGTCGCACTTGCTAACTTTTCTTTTTTATATTATGTATTTTCACTGAAAGTTAAGGACAACAATTTTTAGCTGGACTACTTTACACAACCAACGCAAAACAATATTTTATTTGTACTGGATATAATACAATCGCAGCCCGCAATGAGCGTTCATTCGATATTCGTTGATATCTTTACATCTTCGCTCTCGAATTATATGTACTTTCTCGTTCGAACGGTATTCGAAGATCTTGCTACTTTTGTTATCGAATTGGTAGATGGAAGATTATCGTGTTCGTACAATGTTCGAAATTTATCTTTACCGTGGTCTGATAAAGACACGTGAGTGAAATGACAGAAACCACTATTTACCGTCACATTTATCCAATAAATTACGGGAATATTCGTCTTTTTGGGTGATTTTCTTCCGGAACTCGCAATCCATTGATGGATTTGGGATGGGTGTATTCGCTGTCTAGAAATTCTTGGGTCGCCTGTTTGGAGGTTTTTTATTTTTGCAATATATTTAAGGTCTGCGTAGACCACTAAGTTTTTGGAGATTTTGGGGTTTGGATTTTTTGTTCTTTGCAAACCATGTGTTTCGATACAAGGCTGCAACAATGCGTATTAGATATTTTCACGTGCGTAAGTTTTTGTAGAATGTTGGCCGAGTATTTTGATACCTAACATGTCAATATTCATACAAAAAGGGGAAACCGGGCTCTCGGCCGAGCGCATTGCAATTTTCGATAAATAAGTAAAGAGATTATGACGCTTCCACCTTGTTTAGGGTTGCTTTTTTGTGGGGTGTGGGGTATATTTTTGTGTCGGATTTAGTAAGGCTAGCCCAATGATGGGTTACATGCCTATCGGGAAAATTCTCACAATTTTCAAGGGATTAAGGTACGAATGTAGGGCATAGCGGGTTCAAACGAAAGCCTCGGAAGGACTTGGGGCATCTAAAAACAACATATATATAATAGTACGTCTATTAATTGTTAAAATAGCTAATTAAACGTACTTATAATTTTCACTCAATTTTCACAGGTATACATAGTTATTCCTTAATAAGTCCGGTGGATCCCGATCGGATTTTCACGATACCGGTCTCATTGTAAAGATCGAACAATTCTGTACCGAAAATGTTACGAGCTCTATCATCGATTTCTCAACTGTTCCGGAGGTATGGGCTGTAGCCGTAAAGACCCTCAATTCCGAGTATTCGGAATTGACATTTTAAATTTCATTTTATCGGCAAACTTAGCCAGTTAAAATGAAATTCTGATAGCTGATATATTTATCTTAACAATTTACCAGTGTATTTCTTAAGTCTCAACGCTGGTAAATTTAATATCAGTCAGTTTAACTTATACTTTTCAGAAATTTTCCTCATTTGCTGTTCGCTACAAGGCGAACAGCCACAACTTTTATGGGGTCCTCACTTCTCAGGACGGTGTTGACGGGTTTCTGCCGCGACCACTCTTTTTGTTACGTCTGGACTAAATTTTCCGTAGCCCTATCGCGCGGGGCACGTTATTTTCCTATTATCGGGTGGTTGCGGAAGTCGTACCATTCTAATTATTCGCAGGTCAGGGATGGCAAGGTAAGAGTTCTAAGGCGGATTTTATCAAGGGAATTTTGCAATTTTTTGGTCCATAATCAATTAACGGCGTACAATTCTCCGTTGAGTTTTCCGGTTAGTACAGGATTCCGGTTTGGTACCCTACCACGAATAGGTTATATGGGAATATTAAGTTATTTCTTGCTTCGCGGTTATGGGGAAATTTACTACTATTTTCTCTTGACAAAGCGGGCTCACTGAAGTCATCAGTACTTCAAAAAGTTGAAACCCTGCGTACCTGTGGGAACACCAGGCACACAAGGTCCCTAGGAGTCAGGTGCGAAGTCATCCACAAAATACCAAAATCAAAAATATTTACAATTTTAAATAACATAATAATAATATCAATAACAATTGTAAATTATGGCACAATCCGGCAATTAGAATTCCTTGGGCGTTTATATACCAATATTTTTGGCCAGCGATTTACGGGGTTTCCTTTGTGGCCGCTGGCAGTAAATCGTGGTTTTAAATTAATTATTAATTTTACAAGTGTTCGATTATTACGTTTTGTAGGTCAACCTTTAATTTAGGGTTTTCCTAAATTTGTCCTAAAATTTGCGAAAAATGTCCAAATTTGCGGAAGAAATGGTCGAAATTCTTCAGACCTTCTTTTAATCGGTGCAGGCCGATCCTTCAGAAAGTGAGCGTTAGGCATCTCGGCTTGGATCATCGCTAACAAGTCATAAGTTACCGGACTATTATCACAGTCAATAATACTGAGACAAGTATCGCAATGACTTGTCCTCAGCTTTCTTAGGAGGTGGTTAATACTTATTTTCTTAAGTTTACACGTTTGCTGATAAGGATGCTTGAGCTTACTTCAAACATGCATTAAGTAAAATCTCAAAATTTTCGGAAACTTGCGAAAGTTTGGTTCAAGTCGGTTTTTATTGCTTTTCTTTAGGCTATCCACGCTCCGAGGAACCGGTCCCGGGGTTCCGTTTATATAGTTTCGGATTTTATCAATTATTGTTCGGTGTGGTAGGCCTTATTGTGATAGGGGCTTTCATTTTGTGAGGATGTTTTCCTCTGCGCCGGGTTTTCTTACTTGATGTTTTGGTCCGGACTTAGAAAGTGTATTAGATCGAGGTTACGCTGCTGCATTACGCACTTCCACAAACGTAATGCCCATACGACCGCGGCTATCGTAAACTCAAGGGCGGACCTAATGGGTTCAAAGTTCCTGAACGCTTTTAGAATTTACTTAATTTAGCCATTGGCCTCCACTAGGGTTCGACAATTCCCTAGACGTTTACCGTCGGATTCGCGTGTGATTTCCTATTCTGGGTGCGCATCGAAAGTTTTAATTTTGCGGTAACTTTTCCTTATTGGTCGCACGAGTCGTACTCACACAGTAATATAATTAACACAATTATGGAATCGGCAAGTCACGCTAAGGATTGCTTCTTCAACGCGTGAGTCAAGCCTGAACGTGGGACGTCGATAGGGGTGACGGATTTCAAACCCCTTCGAATATCTATCGCTACTAGGGTCAGCAAAATACTTTGACACATTGGGTTTGATTGAGCATTTATTGATGAGTCAAAATCATATATGGACAAGAACATACTGTACGGGCGAATACAATAGATACAGTGTCACTAGTATGGTACGCTATTAGGAGAATGAGCAGGGTGACAAACGGGGTAAGTTGCTGAGTCATCGCCTTTTTGATGGAACTCTCACAGCTGATTCAAATTTCGGCGTAAACTGCTAAGCCTTTTCCATTGACAGCTGCGCTTACCTTACTCATTAAAAGTGGGTCAAATCGAGAGCAAATACCGGTAAGTAATACGGAGCGTAAAACGGTTAGTTATAAAAAGAGGCGCCATTCAACTAACTACTCGCTCGGTACTACGATTGCTACTAGAGGGTACTCCGACAAAACAACAGGTGCAGGCAAGCGAAAGGCGGTAATATAACGGGTACAAATGAGGCATACGGGACGAAGCTTACAAAGTGGGCTTGCGGGACTCAATCTTGCTCATCCTAATCACGGCTATGGTGCATGATAAGTGAGTATTCGTAAATGCGGTAAAGTAGCGATTGGATTAACATACGACAAAATATTATAACAAAAGAGTAATGGCACATATCGATATAGCGGTAAGTTTGGGAGCTGATCATCGGTACGACTCCTAATTTTCTCGGGTGCGACCATGATACGACTATTCTTTTCCTACTCGCATACATACATACGTACGGTGACCATAAGTATAAGATAAAATTTCAGCAGATTGCACAGATACAACTGGTTAATTTTGGTTCCAATTCCCTATAAAACCATCCCTCAAGCACGGTAACAAAACGGCAAAAATTGGATTGCTCATCTGTAACCTAAATAACTACAAAAACGGACTTTTTCGCGTCCATAAACATGAGCTAAAATAATACTAAAATGGTCGGGTAGGCTTATCTTCTAAATAGCTTATGGGTCCCGGTAGACTGAAGTTGGGCCCGAATTCTCTAAGTTTTCGGAACTCGCAACTGCAAAATTTGCACTAAACTTATTGCTAAAATTTACTGTGTGGTGTACATTAAGTGTACTTTATCAACACTAGGAAAAATAATGTTTCGTTTTGACTGCCGAATTTACATAATTTTAGAAAGCGCTGGATCGAGCCGGATCCAGGGAAAAGTGACAAAACATTAATTTTAGAGGTAAATCGAGGTTCACTCTGGGCCTTCGCTCACGCTTGGCTCAGCGGAACAATATTCTATGGTCTTACCAAAAAGTACGGCGTTACAACGAGTAGTAAAGAAAAGAATGTTAAAATTTAAAGTTTGAAGTGCATCTTAGGGTATTTCGCATCCTGAAACGAAACGGTTTGGGTAATATTTGGTTCGGGGTAATTCGTAAACTTATTTAGCCTACTGAGGAGTTCCAAACGGACTCTCACTAATCTTATAAAAGGGTTTAACCCTTTCATGCCCGAATTAATTTGAGTATCGTGCAATGTTTGACAAACTCAAGCCTACGCCAGGGATCGAACCCGAAACGTACGGTTGAAACTTGTGTACACAAACCACTGAGCTATCTGAGAGCTGTTGCTCGGTTCCTTAAGGAACCTCACAATGCGAGCGAATCACAACGCACGTTCAAACGTACAATATATGACAAACTCAGTAAACACAACGAGTCGCAATGTGCGTTGGGTCCATTTGGACCTTACGGGCATGAGAGGGTTAAGGCTTCAACGTTATTGGCCTTCAACGTCCAGTGCTATTATAAAAGTGTAAAGTAACTCAGTGTTCAGCGGTAATTCGGTTAAAAATGTACTTCAGGTCTATTGGCTTACAAACACATTGTATACTGATTCTATCGTTCGAGTTAGACGGAAAGGTCTCACTGGCTTGATGGTTCAAGGTTAAAAGAGTTCTTATGCGGGTCAACAAACAGTGAATAATTTGATTGATTCATCCTACGATGGGTTTCCTACGTTGGAGATCTAAACGGTTGCTCGATTCTTGATCGATGATAAAACGCTACGCTTGAGCGCGAAATCAGGGCACTGCCGAAGCAAAAAGGCTTTCCGTGGCATTTCCAGCTTCTACTGATTCAAACGGGCCAACAGACGTGGCTTACTTAATTGACTTTTCTTAACTAATTGGATGTCTTGACTCAATTCCTTGATGCGGAGGTTGTTCTAAGAAGATCGGATCGTTCATTATTGCTATTACTTAAAGGCACTAACGTGAGGTAAGGGACGAGTTTGGGCGCGTCTCTAGTTTACGACATAACCTATAAATACTATGACTCCAGTTTATTTCTGCCAATTAGGTGGCTATACATTGTCATTGTACAAATTTCTTGCCGACTTCAGGGCATAGGGGTAGGGGTTAACATTGTATTTAGGTATCTACAAATTTGACTAAGATTAGAACGATGCGTTTCGATGCCTCGTATATCATATGCACTATCCTAAAAGTACAAAAGCTTATTCTATTTTGCCTCGAAAACGGCTTTCGAAAAGAGCTCTATTCGGTACTAACATATCGGTTGTGTTATTACTGGTTACGGTTAGGATGAAACGAGTCAGTAAGCGGCGGCCCCGGTTGTCGGGACAATCGTAACAAATTTACTAACTGAACTTCACTCGGTTTGTATCATTAGATGGTTCGGGTTCCTAGTTTTCGTCCGAGATTTTGAGTCCAACTCGGTAGGGGCTGGGGAAAACCTATACTTTTCGATATCTCTCTAATTTAACAGCCTTTCTCTGTGAAATTTTGCACAGAGGCTGGGCTCAACCTTATTTATGGATTTACTATGACCGGGTCAACGGTCCTCACAAAAATCGATCCGTCGGGCCGAGACCCGATATCGCGTCTAGCGACATCGTCAGCTTTGATATACAAAAAGTTTGCCACTGCTACTAAATTTACCAACTCTGGTAAATTTAATATTTTCATTGCAGCGGCCGTATATCGGAGATTCTAGTCTCCGACGGCTTTTGTGCTGCGTCGATGACTATACTCAGAGAAGGGAGACAAATATAACTGAACTATAAAGCTGAAAGCTTGTAAAATGTGTGTAAAAGCAAGACCAAAACCTACTATGAAACTATATGTATAACTACATACGGCAAGGAACTCTATGAAATTTGTGTAGACCCTGAGCGGCCTTTGCGCTGCTCGGGTCCATTTTTTTCATAATTTGTGGATGGGCCTCGGCTTTGCCGGGATTTATAGCTCAAATGGAAGGCCTAATGGGCCTCTAGTTGCAGAGTAAAAACTATCAAAATTCGTGGAAGGAATTTTGAGTTATAAACATTTGAAGGTTTGGGTCTGTGCGAACCCCTGTCGGGCCGTCGGGTTTTTGATTCCGATGCGATAGCGTTGAGTTTTAAAATGGTGTCCGGTAGCGGACACTCCTACGAAGAAACGGCGAGTATTTCAACAAAATTCGTGGAGAGAACCTTAAAATATTTCAATTCTGCGTTTACGGTGGGGGCAGGCCCCTGCAAGGCCGTCGGGTTTGTGATTCCGACGCGAAATCGATAAGTTTTGAAATTGCATTTGTTAACAGGCATTACTACGAAGAAATGGCCAGAGTTTCAACAAAATTCCTGGAGGGAATCTTAAAATATTTTCAAATTTATGTTTTCGGTAAGGGTAAGCCCTTTCAAGGTCGTCGGGTTTGGGATTCCGACGCGATATTTGAAGTTTTATGCGCTACATCGATAGCTCGTATCCTTGTCGGGATCTGGGTAAAATTTTGACCAAATGCTTGGGTTAGTTCTCGAGATATACAAAATTTTCACTCATATACCAAATTTTCATTCAAAGTGAAGTGTCTTACTCTCTGGACATTCGGTTAACAATTTCGGTTGCAGTTCGGGTACATTTTACATTCCAACTTTGTAGCGCGGGTCGCTGTTAACGTTCTAACAAAATTTCTGCTAGCTGGCTCGAAGGGTTAGTGTGCCAGATTTAATCCATCACTCCCAAATACGTGTTAATAATTATCCTGATCGTAATCGTGCAGTGATATTCCTTACATTGAGTAACTTTTCCGAATGGCTCTATCGAATCAAATCAAGATCCAATGGACTAGTTCAAGGATGATACGGTGTTTCCTACTCGATGTTCAATCCAAAAATTTCTTTCGTTTAACCTCGGTCGACTCAGGGATGAGGTCTTGGTTCCTAACTCGACTCAGGGAATCATGTAAAACGTATCTATACGCTAGTGTCGCGTTTATTTATACCTTAACTCATCGACCGAGGGAGGTTCAGCATGACTTCAGTCGTCGAATCGAATCGTGTGAGTGGCTAATTACGGTTATGTGTCTGCGAGACAGGCTAACACGGGCTATCTATCATGTAAACCAAAAGTACGGACAAAGAGTCCGTGTAGGCTTAACCTTACGATCAATCAGTGCGAACTACTCGCGTTTACCTCGTCTATTCTGCTTGCTTATACTACTTAACAACAGTGATACTCAACCTCCACCCTAACTCTCCCCGTCCACACTTCCATATTCAGCTCCAGTCGGGCAACGTCCATCGCGCGTCCATCCACTCGCAAAGCCAGAACGAAAAGCCAAGTAACAATAGTCAATCGATAAAACAAAACAGTGAAAACTGATGAGTGACAGACCCGGTCTACAAACCGACCACACTCTGCGCTGTCGAAGTCATACTGAACTCTGGAGAGCCCTGGTGGCTCTGCTTAAATACTGCCATTTCCGAAAATTTAAATTTGATATATAGCTTCTCCAAAAGTGCTCGGTCAGCACTTTTGGGTCTATTTGACCCCAAAGTTTGATCCTTTAATCAAACTTTCTTATCAGCTTCAATTTTGCTAAATTTTTGACCATTTTAATGTCCAAATCTTGTACAGTAAAATTGATTTATTACCTCTCAATATTAATTTAATATAGAACTTTTCTAAATTTAACAGAAGACCTTCTAGAAACTTCTGTATAAAATGGTAATTTACGAATTTAAACTACCAAGTTTATATCAAAGTTATATTAACTTGAAGGGTTGAATGTGTTTATTTAACGGCCTACAACTCGGTTGGGGTAGTATTAAGCTAGCTATGAACTATAAATTTCATATATTCTATCAATACACAAATTAGTATAAATTTTATATTAAGCTACCGGCTTCAATGATATTTACTCAACAGCTTTAGCGTTCAGCGGTCCGGTCAACACTGAAATTAAAGTACCACTTTTATATAAGTTTCCAATATGGAAGTACAAACTTTATATTATTTTTATATAAAGGCTTCACTGATAAGAGTTCTTATATTAAGCTCATATACTAACATCAAACCAATTGCAGCTACTATAAATTCATAAACTTGTCCCCTGGACGGTGTGCTTAACCCTTT